>JAOVVB010233218.1:0-10211 GCA_028570985.1 Heterobranchus longifilis
AATCAAGTCACTTGTGGCTGGGGCATTCCATAGCCTAACTATGCCAGGTGTGCATGGTGGGCGGGGCTTGAGGCCAGATCCAGAATTTCTAAATGAGGGAGACAAGTAGATGTGCTACCAGCCCCTTTTCAGTGTTTTTAAAAAATAATATTTTTTTTTTACTTTTTTGTGGGAAAACCATGTTAAACAAAATATTAATCATAGCAGCATATTTTTTACATGCTTTTAAACGTGTCTGGAGGAGGACTTTAAGTAAAGGATCTGAATAATTCTACCACTGATTGCGTATATCACACCACAATGTTTTCTGCCCATTCCTACACAATGTCAACAATCAAATAAAGGCAAAAAATACCGACCCAAATGTATTTGCTCTCTGAGGAAATACACTCACTTCACTTCACTTACTCTCAAAGTAAAAAAGTAGAACATGTACAGAGGCAGACGACGAAATAGACGACTGCTCTCCTGTTATGCAACACTCTGGGAAGGCTGGCTGTCTGTTAGTTTGTCTGCAAATCTAATAAATTCCACAACTGCTGCATAAAAGATGCTGCCCTGCATCAATCTGGTAGCGTCAACATAGATTAGGAGTTAGATTATTTATTGTCAGATTTCTCTGGCACAGTCCGTGGTGCACACGTGGGGAAAACCGCACATTATTATTCACATACACACAGCAACAATGTTACAAACAGACAGTTGCTGTGTATTTCATCATTCAGCCAACATACACAGGTGCACACAACCTCTACCTCACAGCTTTAGACCAGTTTAACCATTATGTTTCATTTCCTGGTTCAATAACTCTTGGCCTAGAGTTGGTGTTTAGCAGGTTAACATTAAAGCTGCAAAGCTTACACATATTATCAACTCTGCAAGAGCATCACTTGTATGCTATCTTGTTACAAATTAAACTAGAAAATGCCTAATTTCAGTCTGAGACTGGTCAGTTAATGTATTTAAACACAGACTCCGCTCATCAGAAGTTACACTGACAACTGAAACCTGTGCAACCGAAGCTAAACATGAGGGGAGTTTACAGAACAGGAAGTCACCTATCAGGTGATCATTTTGAATTAAAAAGATTGCAGATTATTTAAAAACCAAGTGTGCAGTGTGTACCTGCAGTTAGCTGTCTCCTGATGCTCTGAAAACTCACATATCAGTGTGCTGATCGCTGCACCTTTTTTTAATTCAACATAATATGACACAGACATGTACCAGGTGTTTACAGGCTTTTGTTTAACTAAGTAAAGTAAACTTGATATACTGTAATTTCATGATTTTCTCAGATACTGCATATGTGCTCCTGATGGAATGATAACCCAACATGGAAATACAAGAAGGAGGAACACTCAGTGGTTCAGAAATCTCAGTTTCACTTTGAATGAGTGTGTGTGTGTGTGTGTTCATCTGAGACAGACAATGAGAAAGAAAACTGAGTAATATCCATGAAAAGGGAATCCTGTTGTCTCATATGAAAACACCCCCAGTGCAACATAGACGTTATATTTTCATGACAGATTAAGGGAAACACAGCTTGGTAATCGCCGACAGAAGAGACAAGAAATACACATCGAGGCACTAAATATGAATGTTGACAGGCTTCTCGCCGCTCTGAGAGGGAGAAAAAAAAAAAAAAAGACTTTTATTATCTTACTATATATGATGTAGTCCATTATTTTTGGCTGTGTACTCCAGCACACTGGGTCTGAAATAAAACTATGGGATTAAAGAGCTGACTTCAAGCCTCATCTGTGTTTGAGGATGTTATTGGCTGAAATGTGTTTGTAGAATTTTAGGACAATGCAGCAAAGCAATGGTCTTAAACAAACTGTTTTCTTTGGCCAAATATGGTAATGGTTATTGACATCTTGATATCTAAGAGGAACTAAAGGCTAAGCTTTCTGGATCCATCGACTGGATGCGTTAACATATCCTGATCTCAGTGAGGATATTGATTTCACATTTTATATAAAGGATTTATATAAAAGATTTCCTCACAGCATAAAAACATGCTTTTGGGTACCTATATTCCATGTATTATGTATTTATGTGTATTTAAATGATATTTTGTCTGTGTTATCTCATCTCATGTCTTTATATTCTTTTTTTCTCATTATTATTTTATCACTCGAGTCATGTGATTGCCTCCCATTGGCTGTTGTTACTGTACAGATGAGGCCACACTCGTGTCCTATCATGACATACCGCGGTCAAAACACGTTGGCTCTTTTAATGATTTAGCCACTATAATAAAGGCTTTTTAATATTTCCTTCCTCGTGGTCATTTTCTTGGATCGCCTCTCCGTTTATCCTGTTTGATTCTTTGTTTCCAAGAACACCCGACTACGTTTGAGGATACAGAGCAACCACTCGGCTCCGTTTTTTTTCCTGCTGATATCTGCTGGTCGCAGACTTCAGTCATTAACTACAAACCTGCAGCCAAATACTGAATATGAAAACTATAGTTAAAAATGTATTGTAATTAATACATAAATACATTTTGGGTCCACTGAAATTACGAGACCATGTGTTAGCGATATTACTTTTCCCTATACAGCAAATTAAAGCAGAGCGTCAACTTTTGAATCAAACATGCGAGAACAATGAGCCAACACAACTAAAATATATCTCTGTCCTTCTACTTGGACTGCCGGCGGTTCACAAGAAACCTTGAAGCCGGTACAAATTTAAATCTGCACACAAAATAGTCAAAACCAAGATGTCGTCCATATTGACAATACAATATGACATAACGTAGGCCTTTTTAGGGGACTTCTTCTAAACTGATTTAGAGTTTTAGTAGTAAATCCAACATGGACTAACAGGAGAGGTTAGCTGATCTCTTGTTGTTATTAATGCTGGAAAGCAATCAGCATGAATGCAGCTGGGTGAAAAGTATAAAGAGTATTTGATTTAACTATATTCAATTCAAAATACTTCATTTATCCCTCAAAGGGCAATTCAAGGCAATCAGCTTTACAAACACAAAAACACACAAACAATTCATTCACACACAAAAACAAATCACAAAATATGAATGTAAAGGGAAAAAAAAAGTTGAAATACAATCCCGAGCTCGCCAACACCACAAAGGACTATTACGTCAAAATGTGCAAATTGTGCACTCATCAATCTATACTTATTATTTTATTTCATGTTTATTTGTACAGGGACAAGTGTTGCATAAATAAATGCCACACACTACAGCATTTACAGCCTCAGCTAGTTTACAAAGCCCGTCTCTAGATCCACAAGGTAAACTGACCGTCTCCTGTAGCGCGCCTGCTCACAGATCTTCAGGCTACATTACACATGCGGGGATATCCCGATGTCTACATACACAGTAGAAGTATAACATGTTAGATCAGCCATTTTGTAATGTCCTGAATACTGTTTACGTTGGTATCGTTTTTAACATTTCCTGTGTTTATGGTCCTAAAGTTAAAAACAAATCGTGTCACATGCTGATAATATACAGACGGTTGAGTTTGAGAATACTTTGTGACTGAATTACAGTTTTCAGTGTGTAAAGTTGTTTTATAAAATGTCATATTGCCTTATCATTCATTTGTTTTATGATTACTTGACATAGACATGACAGCATTTGGCAATATGTTACGCTAAGTGTCAACCAAACATGGACTCTAAATTAGTTTGAAAGTTTTAGTTTTTACTCGGTGTTAGATTGGATAAAAGCAGAACTTTTGTTTTGTGTTAGAATTAATGAAAGCACCCGCATTAAGCTCCCACTGTTTACACTTTGATTCTTGTGCGTCCTGTTGAATGTTTGAGTTACATTACGTTTACATACGCTGTATGTCACAAGCACTGTATATATCCTCTAAACCATGCAGCTCTCATACAGAACGTACTGTTCACATATTCCTACTGTAATATTATTTATTATTTATATTTTGGAGTTATTCACACCTCCTGTCTTTGGAGCTTTCTTCTCACTTGTACATATTTTTGCTTTTTGTTTTTTTTTGGTTCTATTTTTGTTTTGTGTATATTTTGTTTGTGTTGTTCTTGTTACGCACCGTGAAATCAAGTCAAATTCCTTGTACGAGAAATCTACATGGCAATAAATGATTCTGATTCTGATTCTGATTCGGATGAAGTGCCCTCTAGTGTGCCCTTCTAATGAAGAAAATGTGATGAAGTGCACTCTAGTGTGTCCTTGTAGTGAGGAAAGGTGATAAAGTGCCCTCTATTGTGTCCGTCTAGTGAAGAAAATGTGATGAAGTGCATTTTAGTGTGCACTTCTAGTGAAGAAAATATGATAAAGTGCCCACTAGTGTGTCCTTGTAGTGAATAAAATGTGATTCGGTGACCTCTAGCATGTCCTCCTAGTGAAGAAAATGTAATGAAATGCATTCTAGTGTGTCCTTGTAGTGAAGAAAATTTGATAAATTGCATTGTAGTGTGCCTTTCTAGTGAATAAATTGTAATACAGTGCACTCTAGATTGTCCTTATAGTGAAGAAAATGTGATAAAGTGCACTCTAGGATGTCCTTCTAGTGAAGAAAACTTGGTAAAGTGCAATCAAGTGTGTCCTTCTTTTGAATAAAATGTGATAAAGTGCCCTCTACTGTGCCCTTCTAGGGAAGAAAATGTGATAAAGTGCCCTTTAGTGTGTCCTTCTAGTGAATAAAATGTGATGAAGTGCATTCTAGTGTGCCCTTCTAGTGAAGAAAATGTGATAAAGTGCCCTTTAGTGTGTCCTTCTAGTGAAGAAAATGTGATGAAGTGCATTCTAGTGTGCCCTTCTAGTGAAGAAAATGTGATAAAGTGCCATCTAATTTGCACTTCAAGTGAAGAAAATGTGATGAAGTGCGATCTAGTGTGCACTTCAAATGAAGGAAATGTGATAAAGCGCCCTCTAGTTTGCCCTTCTAGTAAAGAAAATGTCATAAAGTGCCCAAGTGTGTCCTTTAGTGAAGAAAACATGATAAAGTGCCCTGTAGTGTGTCCTTCGAATGAAAAAAATGTGATGAAGTGCACTCAAGTGTGTCCTTCTTTGGAAGAAAATGTGATGAAGTGCATTGTAGTGTGCCCTTCTAGTGAAGAAAATGTGATGAAGTGCAATCTAGTGTGTCCTTCTAGTGAGGAAATTGTGATAAAGTGCTCTCTCGTGTGCCCTTCTTGTTAAGAAAGTGTGATAAAGTGCCCTCTGGTGTGTCCTTCTAATGAAGAAAACATGATAATGTGCCCTCTAGTGTGTCCTTGTAGTGAAGAAAATGTGATAAAGTGCCCTCTAGTGTGTCCTTCTTTTGTAGAAAAAGTGATAAAGTGCCCTCTACCGTGTCCTTCCAGTGAAGAAAATGTGATGAAGTGCCCTCTAGTGTGTTCTTCTATTAAAGGAAATGCGATAAAGTACCCTCTAATGTGTCCTTCTAATGAAGAAAACATGAGAAAGTGCTCTCTAGTGTGTCCTTCTTTTGAAGAAAATGTGATAATGTGCCCTCTGGTGTGTCCTTCTAGTGAAGAAAATGTGATAAAGTGCTGTACATGTTCCACAACATATACAGTCACTTGGATACAGCAGCTAGTTCTGTCCGTATTATGTTCTTTGATTTCTCAAGTGCATTCAATACAATTCAGCCTCATCTTCTGGCCTTAAAACTGTCCAACTATAATCTTCATAGCTCGACCATTGCATGGATTATGGACTATCTAATCTCAAGACCACAGTTTGTCAGACTAAACGACAAGTCTTCAGACACTGTTCTTACTAAAACGGGGGCCCCCAGGGAACAGTCTTATCTCCCTTTTTGTTCTCTTTATATACAGCTGACTATAGACACAGTCAAGGAGGCTGTCACCTCCAAAGATTTGCTGAGGACTCTGCCTTGGTAGGCTTTATATCGAATGACAATGGCCAGAGGTACAGAGACGAAGTAGAGAGATTCGTCAGATGGTGTGAGGACAACTATTTGAATTTGAATATCAGTAAAACCAAGGAGCTAGTTATCGACCTCAGAAAAAAGAAAAATAAGGCTGCTCCTATCTTCATTAATGGTAAACTGACTGAGATTGTTTCTTCATATAAATCCCTGGGGGTTTATGTTGATGAGGACCTGACTTGGAAGACAAACACAAATGCTGTGATCAAAAAGGCTCAATCCAGGCTATTCTTCCTCAGGAACCTGAGGTCCTTCGAGGTCAGCAGGAATCTCCTGCATGTCTTCTATCAAAGCATCGTGGCCAGTGTACTTTTTATGCTGTTGTATTTTGGGGGAACAGTATTACCACTGATGACAGAAACAGGATCAATGAGCTAATTAAAAAGCTGGATCCATAACCGGCTCTATTCCTGACTTCCTTGAACCTGTTCTGGAGGAAAGACCTAGGAGGAGACTGAGGACCATATTAGAGTGTGACGGTCACCCTCTGTATGGTGTATTTAACAGCCTGTGTAGTTCGTTCACTGTTAATGCTAAAATGCTCCACTGAACGTTTCAGGAAGACTTTTGTGCCTTCGGCTGTCAGGCTCGCCACCAAGAGCTGAATTTTGGATTTTGACCTTGATTCTGTGCTGGCTGTACTGTATATATTGTATATTTGTATACTACAGATTGAGTACTGGAATTCTGGTGTGTTTGTTTTTCTGTATGGACTTTGGACTTATTGCGAGGTCCAGAGCAAGAGGTATGCCTTCCTGGGAATGTGTTGTGTATGTTATGTGTTTTTATATATGCCTGTCAGGGCATTTGTTGTCTTTTATGCACATGTGACCAACTGAATTTCCCCTTTGGGGATTAATAAAGCTCATTTATTATTATTATTTATTATTATTATTATTATTATTATTATTATTATTATTATTATTATTATTAATGGCTCTCAAAAGAAAATCATTTGCTGTGAAGAATCTCCAGCAAACAGCTTCTGTCTTCAGCATACATGAAAGACAGCCTTGTTGTAAAAAGAAAGAAGGGGATGGCCACTTTCACTCAAACCAGAAGCAGTAAGGAAACACGCCTTCCCTGGCTCTAACCTTAATTCAATTTGGGGCTGAAAATCAAGCACCTATAGCTATCGCTTTTGGGTAGCTTGTGCTTCAGGAAACAGTGGAAGGGGGATTAAATTGCTGTGCAGGAGGGATCAGATTGGTATCAGGGCGCTTCCTGCCTGCTGCAGTCCGGTATTAGACATCAAAGAGGCCTCGGCCCAAAGGGCTGCTGGGTGACTGGGATCACCATGTGTGGTCAGCCTTTGTCCAAACTTCTCACACTGTCAGTCTTAATACAGTTGCCACAGTAGCAGTTTAAAAGTATACATTTTAAGAATTGTGTGTTTAAGGAGATACGCTGACCACAAAAGTGAGGATTATGTGTTTTTTGTGAATGAGTAAAAAAATGGTTGCAACAGGAAACGTGCTGGTTGGTAGAGAAGAAAATCTCAAGTATTCTCTGCTGGATTTATCTTTGGCTCCTGCTTCTTTTGTCTCTGTGTTTGAACCTTCCTGTCACTGCTCCTGTATCAATGCCTACAGTTGGATTTCTTCTTTAATTCCAAATGACAGGATCCTTTTTTCTCAATCACACATGTTGGTGTGTCTTCTACATTGATATAAGGTACAAGTAATATTTTGTTACATTTTCAACGTCATTCTTGTACCAAAACCACTCTGGACACTGAATAGGGCTGAGCCATAAAAGCGATCTTGTTAATTTTCACGATAAAATGTTCCACAATACCAATGATACATTTCTGAGACTCATTTTCGATAGTTACTTTTGAATCCATTAAATCTTACAGCAGATAAACGAGGTTGATGCTGCTGCACCCACTCACAACAGAATGTGCCTGTGTGGAGGAACCACACAACAGGAACAACAGCGAAAATGAGTGCGAGGAATCTTTCGTCAAAGATGAGGAAATTGTACAGACAAAGGGTAATACTTTGGTTATTTGGAAACGGTTCGGCTACTTGAAGTTTGACAAAGTACAGACCAGCATTAGGTGCAAAATATGTTGCGACCAGAACTCAGCAGAGCAGGAAACACCACCAATCTGTTCCACATCTCAAACTGTACCATCCCACAGAGCACTGAAGTTTGTGCTACCATGCTAGCGTTAGCCTCCCCTCAAGTAGTACCCAACAGCCCAGCCCAACTATGAGTCAAACTTCTGAAGCTTTTTCAGCCATTACCCCACAACAAGAAATCAAAGTGATACAGAGACATAAAAACACAGTTAGCTTCTGTATTGCTAAAGATATGATGCCTATAAGCACGGTTGTCATGGAAGTATGCGCTGCCTGGGTGAAAATACTTTCCCAAACATCACTCCCTCTGCTCTGCAGAGTGTAGGGGAAAGTTGGAAGAGCAGCTCAGAAATGTCACACACTTTGCTACCACCACTTATATGTGGTCTCGTCGCACATACATGAGCCTCACGATAGTCGACATCCACAAAGACTGGAACCATCAAAGCAGATGCCTTCAAACGGCATATTTTCCAGATGACCACACCGGGAAGAGATTATTGCCCAGGGGCTGCTGGAAGCACACATGGGGACTCAGCGAGGACCGCCAGGTGTGCATTACAATGGACAGTGGTGCAAACATAGTGAAGGCCGTTTCATTAAACAACTGGACACACGGCAGTGTTTTGTTCCAACGGCTCCGTCTCGCCATTGGTAAGCTATTAACTCAAACATTTGTATATGTATTTTATGATTATGTATGGCCTTATGGCAGGTTTTTCCACATAAGTATACTGGTTTTATAAATGTTAACTGTTTGTGTAAAATAAGGAAAACATGTAGCAGTGTTATAGTAATGATGATGATAAAATACATTTTATTTGTAGTCTATAGAGCATTTCATACAACAAATGCAGCTCAAAGTGCGTTCAGGAAATGACACGCAGCAACAAGTGCTTCACATGAAAACAGACAGAATAGTATAATTAATGTAAATTAATTTGGGAAATAAAACTCACTTGGTAATAATAGTAATAAAAACCAAGTAAAATACAACATATTAAGTTACAAGTTGTCAGTGTTATCCTTAAGATAAAAAATAAATTTAAAATCCTTCTCCTAAAGGTCAGGAACCATCATATCTTACCCTATAATCCTACAGGAGCACTGCGCTCTCAGGATGCAGGACTACTTGTTGTTCCCAGAGTCTCCAAAAGTAGAATGGGAGCCAGAGCCTTCAGCTATCAAGCTCCTTTCCTGTGGACCCAGCTCCCAGTTCTGGTCCGAGAGGCAGACACCGTCTCCACATTTAAGAGAAGGCTTCAGACTTTCCTCTTTGATAAAGCTTATAGTTAGGTCTGGCTCAGGCCTCCTGACCAGCTCTTAGTTATGCTGCTATAGACCTGGACTGCTGGGGGACTTATCATGATACACTGAGCTTCTCTCTCTCCCTCCCTTTGGATTACTACTGCTAATATTACTACCAACACCAAATGCAGATGGAGCCAAGAGCCTGGTCTGCTCCAGATTTCTGGTTTAAGTAGAAGGCAGTTTTTTCTGTAAAACTGTTTTTTTCTGTTAAGGCAGTTTTTTCTGTAAAGTGCAGTTTTTTTTTTCTGTTAAAGTCAGTTTTTTCTCACCGCTGTCACGTTGTAATGCTTGTTCTTGGGTGATGTTGGGACTTGAAAATCACTGAGTCCAGGGACATCACGACATTTACTGTTATTAGATATATATTGTGATAAATATCAACATCAATATGAAAACATGTCGTGATCACATTATTAGCTCTATCGTCCAGCCCGAACACTGGACCTTAAATGATAAAAGGACAATAATAATTAGAAAATAAAGTACAGAGGTATAGGGCGCCGCATGAAGTCCCACCCCTCCTCCTCTCTTCTGACCCCTCCTGAGTCCTCCGCCCCTGATAACATTGTTATCTATGGGGCAGAGGGTGGTGGCCAAACGGATACTCCTCCACTCAAACTTCAGACGCCCTCCAACCAGAGCAGAAACATCCAGAAACACTGAGGTGGTGACGCTGCAGCAGCAGGAGGAACAGAGGGATCACTGCCATGACCTGGAGCCACACCGTCTCAACATCTCCTCCAGACACTTTTTAAAATATGTAAAAATACTTTTAACATTTTTCCCCCAAAACAAGTAAATTTTAAAAAAAAACTGAAAATGGGCTGGAAGCACATCTACTCTTCTCCCTCATTAAGAAATTCTGGATCTGGCCTCAAGCCCCGCCCACCACCGCTGC
>JAOVVB010233219.1:0-10211 GCA_028570985.1 Heterobranchus longifilis
TGGTGCAGAACTGTGACACAGGAGCTGAAAAAGATGAACCTGTCATGGGGAGAGGTGCAACATGCTGCCAAGGACCGTATGCGATGGAGAGAGCTCATTGAAGCCTTATGTCCCATAGGGGACGAAGAGGAGTAAGTAAGTAAGTAAACATGGACCTTGGAGTGCCGTCTCCCTTTTGCTGCAGTGACACGGAGCTGGTTAAAAATTGGCAAACTTCCCCTTAAGTTACAGCTAACGTTTGCGCTAGCTTGGTTAGCATAGTGCTACCGAACGCTGAAAAAGACATTTTAGGCGACCAAATGTGACCATAATTGATAAAATTAACCTCATGCTGTATTGAAGTAGGCTTGAAACTAGCAATTGAGACCATAAACTCATTATTAAAATGTTTACTGAGGTAATAAATCAAGTGAGAAGTAGGCTCATTTTCTCAAAGACTTGTCAACCAGAAGTCTTTTTGGAGCCAGTGGAATCGCCACCTGTTGGACATTTGAAATAATCTAAGGCACTTCTGCACAAGCTTCACTTTTTGGCTCTGTCCATCTTTTTTATACAGTCTATGACCACAACACAGGTTTTCAACAGTGTTTCACCAGACCTCTGGAAACAGTTGATCTAGTCGGTAAATTAACATAGAAAATAGTAGCTAAAGTTAGCTAACGTTAGCTAACATTAGTAGCCTGACGCCAGTGGTTTATCCATGTACACATTGGAGTTGAAATATAAAAAGACAGTAACTCTCAACACATTTACTCACCCGGTCATTCTGAACTACTTTGGTTACAAAATAGCTGTAGTCCTCTAGACTCTTGTAGCATTCATCTGGCTCACCGTGTAGTAGCGGGGGAGGACGAGGTAATGTTATTTGTAATGACAAGCATCTCTACAGCTGGTAAAACCACAAAGTTGTGGGGAAAATCTAATTTTGTATGGATCACATCCATGTGTTTCAGTTTTCTGATGATGTCGTCACTTTCCTCTATTTCCATTCACGTAGTAGGTCTATACAGATTCATCACTGCCTGCCTTCCATCTAAATTTTGAGTGTCATAATAGAACATGATTGGAAACCACCTATTGAGAGGTTCTTTGAATGCTAAGAGGTAGAAAAAGGAAGAAGAAACAAGAGGCTGTACTATTTTCAACTTTTCTGCCATGAGGCCTTTCATCCCGGCCACAGCATGCCCCTTCTCTCTCCCACAGTAAAGCTTTAATCAAGATTCTCAGAGTCTCGTGAATCCAATAGTTGCTCTCAATTAACTGGATTAATGTTGGTGTATGATGCCCGGGTCAGATTATGAAAGAGATCCCTGCATGTGCCTCTGATCCCCTTTGTGAACCTCAGTGGGGCTGAATGACTATCCCCAAAGGTTCTGAACGTTTTATGGAGTCCCCTTTTTGAAGCTGAAAAAACATTACAAACATTATCAAGAACACAAATTTCATTATTATCAAGAGCACGCACCATCTTTGAAATATTTATAAAAGTGAAGCTTGAAGCTTAATGGACACTCCTGAGCAAGACAGCTGATCTGCAGCGTAATCATAGACTGTAAAAAATAATGGACATAGCAGCAGTGATGTCACCCACTGGTTTGTGGACTACCATTTTAAAGCCACGAGTTTGGCATTTGGCCATCGCCAACTTGACTTTTTGGAGCCAGAAGTGACCATATTTGGACAAGAAGGCAGCGTTGGGGAGGATGACGCGGCCATGTCAGTGTCGTCTGACGTCTATGGTTTGACTGGAGCGGCGCTAAGCTAAAACCATGAGCTAAGCGCTAAAGAAAGTTGCAGATTTTCATCCAGCTGACGTCATCCGGTGGAGTTTTGCCATCAATTTAATATTTTAAGTCACTGTCAGCAGACAGTTTTTTTGTCAGTTAGTGTGCAGTGTACTTCTGGGGACATTTCAGTCCTCAGAATTAGCTGCAGAGTGAGACCTCCTCGCCTTCATGCTGCTCTGCTTTTCAGTTTCAGTTTTACAGTCAGCTGCGAGATGCGGACCATCCCCGGGTGAGTGAAACTAAACATCTGCAAATTCGGCAAATTGCACATTTCCAATCCAGCGTTAGCATAGTTAGCATGCATTAGCCTGGAGCGCTAACTTGGCTTGTTTACTATATTAGGTGAATGACTGCCTGAATTATGTCAGCCTGAACATCCCGCTGAACCCTGAACCGAACAATACATGCACAGCCCAAATTGAGACGAGTGAACCGAATGGTTCAGATTTTTACATGAACCACTCTATCCCTAACTGAGATGTAATATCTAGGCCTGTCACAATAACTATTTTTGTTAGACGATATATTGTCCCAGAAGTAATTGCCATAAACAATATTATTGTAATTTTTAAGACCATTTTCTGCCACTAATATAATGTTAATATAATAGCATAATGCAAAGAGTAATTCACTTTTTAAATTCTTAAGAATATTCAGACATTGGAATTGGAATGTGGAAAAAATATAAAATTCTCTTACGCCGAGTGGTTAGGGTGCATACCACATGGGCGCAAATGCCCTGAGCAGCGAGTCCTGGGTTCGATTCCTGGCTTTCCCCACATTTCCTATTTCTCTCCACTATCACCGTCAAATAAAGGCATAAAATGGCAAAAGAATAATCTCTTAATTATTATTTTTAAATCCTAAATAAATAAAACATGAATACAAAATAAAATCACAAACAATAATTAAAATGAGCAAAACTTGGAGGAGTGGCTTGTGACTAAAATGAGATTAGCTGGTCCACCTTAAAGGTCAGTCCACCTTAAGTAAGCCTGTGCCAAAGTTGTCAGACAGAAGCAGCGCGTCCAGAAACGACAGCAAAACGTGTCTCAGCAGAGTTGTTTTCTGCTCATATTTTATCGGCTTTATCTTATAATGAGGAAAACCCTGCTTAACTGTTTATTCTGGCATCATGTATTGTTACTTAAAATGTTGGTGACATTCTTATGTAAACAAACACGCAAGCAAACACAACAGGCAATAGCAAGGTCAGCGAAAGTTATTGCGGTCATGTCTATATATTGTATGATAAGTCGATGTAGTGACTATTGTAACAGGCCTAGTAATATCGTTACCAACATAGGTTCATGCCCCTCGGCACATATAGGCACATATGCTGAAGCACTGACACACTATACAGAAAGGAGCGCATCGCTAGGAGAGGCGAAGCAGAATGGTCCGTTTAATTGGGCCATTTTAATGACACTCCGACACCGCCGCACAACGCCTGATTTGGTGTGAATCCAGCCTTACTGAAGGCTGTAACTAAATATGAGGTTACAAACTCAACAGAGTATAATGCATGGAATTTTCTTTTCTTTAATTGCTATGGACTCCAAATGAGAAAGTTTGCATGTCAAGTGATGCTAACATCATAAAAGCAGTATGAGCCAAAAAAGATTAGCACTTTGTAGGCATTACAACGCCATGTGTACAAACTGGTAACCTGAGACGACCACAGGATGCGAGAGACAGTGAAAACAGCATTTTCTACTCAACACTGAAGAGGAAGAGGCATGTCCTGTCTGATCCCTGGAGTCTAATCTGTGATGACAGTCCCTCTAATGACTGTGTGTTTCATTACTGGAAACACAGCAGAGAATGAGAGAACACAGTACAGATGACATTAACAACACTGATTCACAGCGCCGCAGGCATACATGGCTAAATCCAGAGAGAGAAACGGATTATTTCCAAGACATTAGCCCTTCATCCCAACTCAACCATAAAACATGGCTGTACAATACAGTTCCTCAGCCAAATCCTTTCCATTGGACAATTTCCATTTTAAAGCAGAAGAGTATCACACATCTTACACGAAATCTCTAATGAAATCAACAAGAACTGAATGAATGAACAAAACTGAAATAAAGAGCACCTCAGCTAACGTAGAAATTATAAATTTTTTTATGAACTATAATAGGCCATATTTAGCGTGCTACATAAAACAGGAAAGGCCAGATGGATGGATGGATGGATGGATGTAAGGTCTTCTCATGAACAGGTTTGTATGATATCTTACAAAATATGACCATTCTTTTTAACGTTGTGAAATGGTCACACAATCGCTTTTTAAATATACAGCTAACGTGAAATGGAACTACTTGGTTAAGTTTAGGCATCAAAATGACTTGGTTATGGTTACGAAAAACATAATTACTGGCCACAGTTACGTAGGAGACACAGAACGTGACGTAGGACGTGACGTATCTACATACATAAGTTAATTTGCCTTCTTGGTCTTTATACTGCATCGCCTCATTTCCTTGTTTCCTCCTGTCATAATTACTACGGCCACTAGAGGTCACCACCTAACAACAAACGTTAATTTGGGGCGTAATAAGCTGCACCTCCTGGCTCAGAGTGCATTACTTTTCATAGGTATTACACCAAGCAGCGAATTAGAACAGCCTCATGGACGGACGGACGGACGGACGGACGGGATAGATGAACGGATTCTGCAGTCAGACAAATATCCTTGAAACATTCACAAATTTTAAAATAAGACCACACAAAGTGGAATGCCAAAGAATGCATGACAAACCTCACTATCAGAGGTCAATTCACTAGAGCTGAAAAGGGTGCTAATGCACTATGGTAACATTTGAATGGCTCCCTCCTGCAGCTGAAAACTGAATAAGATTAAGCGGGGGGGGGGGGAATTCTCTCCCCGACTGCATTCCAGTTGATTCTCCAGAAGATCCTGTTCAGTCAGAGACCCATGCACACAAAGCAGGCCCGGCAGTCTTCTCACACGCAGCCAGGCTCCTCACACGCAGCTAGGCAACGGGGCTTTTGTACAAACTTTTGGAACTCAGGACTCTGTTCAAGAACAAGAAATGCCAAGCCCTTGCTTTTCACATGGCTCAGGGGGGAGGCCCTGGAGAATACTTATTAACCTGCTCACTCCTGAAAAACAACTGCCTTCTCATGCAGACACACCGCTTCATATCTGTGTTGTTTCCTCCTTGGAAAAAAAGTGCAATCCATAGGACAGATAGAAAGCATTTTTTCTAAACTAAACTACTAACTAAATTACAAAGACATAAAGTAGCAGTAGTGCTGTATGTGTGTTAGGTTAATACTGTTTGAGCCAGGATTGCCTGGCAGAAAGTGTATGAAACGATATGAAAATTGATATTGAACATAATAAACATATAGCTTATTTTGTTTGCAATTACATCCATTTTTGGGGAAAGTTATGCATTTTATGACTGAAAAATGGGGTGATCAATAAATACAACCTTGTCTTTCACCAAGGATTACCTGGACCACTGAGAAATATTCATTAGTATTTGACTTCAAAGTCCTTTGCTGTAGACTGCCCAGTAAAATACAAAATGTATCTGTATCTAGAAAACCAGTAAGCTCATCATAACGTTCCCAAAGTCAAAGAAGGGAGAACGTACAGCAGCGGCATTTCCTCTGACAAACCATCTTTGGCCAAGTGTAAAGACACTGATTTAACCAGAACTTAATTTGAACAGTTTTTATTTTGTTGGTCATTTTAGAAAAGTATCATGGATAAAAACGCACATTACTCTAATTCACAATTTCTTTGGTCGGTTTTCTGGTAATTCGGTTAAAATGTGCAATACATCTGGATGGAAACTTGACTTGTAAATAGTAATTCCGTTTTGGTACTGGAACCCTGATTAAAACCTGGAGTGAACACCAGTGTTATAAAGAGTTTCTATACACAGAGCACATGGTGACCTGTCCACACCCAGGGCTGTCATGCCTTTTTATCACCCTTCCCTGGAGGGAGAAGTTTAAGGTCAGTCTGGGGTCAACAGCCTGGTTACTCAAGTCTGACCTCATTGGAATGCATCCCGACCCTGGCTGTTGTGTATTCCTTTATCAAATCCCTACATGTATTAATGACAATTTCTAATGTAATAGACCTTAGACAACGAAGATCGTAACCTTTTAGACACACTGTAAAAAGTGACAGTCCCACTTTTGTAAAACCAAAGAATCAGTTCTCATGGAAGGAGAGACAAAAGCATTTTATCTTGCGACTAGGGACTCTATCTTACACCCGGCGCAAATCGGCACACAGCGCAGCGCAACTGTCATTGCTAGTTTCTGACCGACACAGTTGTCATTTTCCCGCCCAGCGCCCACATTGTCTTAATAGCAAATGTACTTGCGCAGATTCGGATGGCGTCAGAGCTGATCTGCGCATCGTGCTTATGACACACAGCAGTGCTCATCCTGCTCCTCCTCAATTAGGAGTGAAACAGGTTGTCAGTGCATTTGCTCATATACAGTCAGAGTTGTTGATGGGTCAAAGGATTAGGAGACGGAGGGTCCACCGCTTTGTGCATGAGCAAATCCTTAGAAAACGGCTTGCTTTTCCAATTTCCAGAGAAAGACCCGAGCAGAGAACGGAGTGAAGTACACACAGGTGATGTGAATGTAACATTGTTGGTAGTCTACCGGTTATAAAAACAGGCTCAGTTGTGATCGACATGCCAACATGCTGATGGATTATGTATTTTTGCGTTTTTAGCTGAGCTAGACCAGAGAATATTCTGTTAAAACAGATCAGTGATGCTATTCTGCCCTCATTGTTCTCCGTGATGTTTGCTGGAAGTGATATACTATAACCCCGGTGTGTTTTATGTGGAGTGACTGCATCAGACTCTGTTTAAAAAAATAGCCTTTTAAATGCAACATTGCTTGGCAAGACACCAGTCAAATAAGTGAACCAGCTTTAAAAGTGACATTCTTTGCGTGTGTGCTGTGTGGTGGATCTAATTAATGGTGATGTGGTACATTTGAGAACATAATTTGGTGTGGTGTTTTCTTACTTTGTAAGGCTAAATTTATTTAAATAGAGAAATTAGTTTGATTGTAATGTCTGAAAAAAATTGTGATGATATTTTTGCCACATCGGCCAGTTCTAGTTCGAAGTCCCAAGGACGTGAATTCAAACTTCCTAACCCCTGAAATGTTATTTACTGCAACAGTAAACTGCATGTTCCAAAGTATACATTGTCTGTTAACATTATAACACATTATGTAATATGAGGACTGACACAAGCAACACAAGCAGACTCTTTGGTGAGATGAAGTTTCTGACGTTTTCCACAGCAAGTGTGCCAGCTAAATCAAATTACCACAACACTATGACAGCCCTGAATTACACCTTTCAAAACAGTGTTTAGCTGATGAGTAATGCTGAGGCAATGTGGTTTCTTCTGTATGCTCACCACGCAGCAGTGAAGTCAGTGTCACCACTCTCACTGCCACTGCCACTTATCATGACTGATAAGTGAGAATCTAACTGTGCATCCTTTAAGACCTTGGGCAGCACTTGATATCCAAAGTATGCCAGAAATGTAGCTGCTAGTGCACGCCTGTCAACATATCCAACAGCAGCCCATTCAAGGCCCCAAACAGAAAAGTTTTCATTAAAGTTTTAGTGGGTGTGAGGATTTCAGATCTGACCAACAAGTGATGTGACCCAGTCACTGACCCCAAAAATACCTTGAAAAGTGTGCCAACATCCTTTAACCTGCATGTCAGGAGAGGAATGTTGTGCTGCATTTTTTTTCCTGCTTTCCATTAGTTACTCCCCAAAAACGTTGGCTTGTGATAATAGGTATTGGATTACAGTCTCCAAATGATTAGCTGAAGGGAGGGTAGGGGAATTTGTCTACACTACCACCCACTTACCCACAGGTAACCAGAAATACATGAAAGCTCCTATTCTGTGCTAAAAAAACCTAGCTGATGATTTTTAGGGACAAAACCTTAGCTTTCTAACTTGATGGAGGAGCTGCTCAATTATATTATACAGAAGTACAATTCATGGAGCAGAAAAATAATGCTCAAATTAGACTTGGAATTACTCCCCCTCTCAGAAACAAGCCTGATCGTCTCACATTACATCACTTGTTTTTCACTAATCACGAAAAAATGAAGCGCTGTTTATACACCAGCTCTGAAACAGTGCGTGCCTCGAGGAGGATGTTACATGCTCTCAGACACCCAGCAACAAACAACAAGTCCGCCAAACCATTTGTTGTTTGTCCCTACTCTCTAATACGACCCATATGAGTGTTTTCAAAAATAGCGCCCCTAGCGGTGGGAGTAAATACGACCCATATAGTTTTCCTTCCTTTAAACATGATGTTGGCATTGTAAAAATGGACATTGTTGCAGTAGGTTGCAGTAGGTAGCAGACAACAAAACAACTTGGTAGGGCTACATCCACATTACTACGTTTTCATTTTAAAATGCATATCGTTTGCTACATTTACACCTTGTGTACACATTACTCCAGAGTTTCTAAGCCCCTAAAACGAAAACGTTTGGAAACAATGCTGAATTTTTATAAAATTGAAATTATTTTAAATTGAAAACTCCAGGGTTGCGTAGTAGTGTGTACGGCCAGAAACTGAGACCTTTGGAAATTGTCAGTCAGTCTAATCAGTTAGATAGGTCTACATATCTTTTGTAATTTTATCCTTCCTGTGTGGGTACTCCTTTCCCGTTGCCATAGCTTCATCCACCAATAGATAATGCTCCTGGTATCGCTCTATGTCGCTGTATTTGCTTTGCAATGACTCCCGTTGTGTTTTCCGCTGTCTTTACTGTCTTACTTTCAGTAGCAGTTCCACATTATCATCGCTCCAAGCAAAGAAATCTCTGCTCTTACTTTTCACCATTGCTGTTCTTCCTGCGAGTATTTTCTGTTGTTATTATTAGTTCTTATAATACATCCATGATTTTCAACTGCTGAATAAACAATCTGCTTCCTGTTTACACCGCATGCCCAGTGTACATGAATGGTTATGCAAGAATGCGTTTTCAAGCATTTTAATATGGACGGAGATTATTTCTGGTACGGTGAGACGCTTGTATGGACAGAGATTGTTTTAATTTTAAAACACTGTTTTAAAATGAAAATGTAGATGTGGCCTTAAAATCTGTGTATTTGTTACATTAAATCACTTCCGTTCATACGTAAATCATGTGATCACATACATTACGTGGAACGCGATGTACTTCTGGTTGATACGTTACATCAAAAATAACTGTCAGATTAATTTTATTTAAGGACATGAACACCGGTCTCCTGGGTGAAAGTCCTGTTTGCTTGAACTATCCACCACCCCTCCTGCCCACCCTAAACAGATTTCTCGCTCTAAATACACATTACATGACTTCCTGAACACTACAGGATGCCACCTAACAATAAAACGTGTGTCGGTGTCGTTTTTCTGTGGAGGACAGTCTCCAACAAAATGTCTACAAGAGGTCCCAGCCTACAGATCCAGCTTGATACAAATCACTGCACTGTGACTCAATCTGAGGGTGGAAACATCCACACAAACAAACACAAATCTGTATTACCTTTGTGTAATGAAGCAGGGCATGAATGCACTAAAATTAACTCCAGCGTTCCGAGCTACAACACTGCCTGCAGTACATTCTCTATTATGTGGGTCATCTCTTCCCACTGTTGGTATGAGCACTCAGCCCGAGTAAGCTTTTAATGCACAGATATACTGTAGCTTCACTACCAGCCACAACTCTACAGCACATCTCATATATTATATATGAAGCACCTCCGTTTGAGAAATATCAATGTGTTTTCCTACAAAACATTTTATTTCTTTTATCAAACAGAAGGGAAAAAGGAAATAGTATGTGATTCTAGTTCTATGTGCATAGGCCACTGAGCTCCAATTTACCCTGTCAAATGTGAGGATCTGCTACTTCTTTGCTGTTTTACATCTTAAGGGGAGACACTACAGGTGAATAGGAATAAAAATTAATTAGACCTAATAGATATTACCATGAAACTTCCGTAGTTAATTACTTACAATAAGACAGTTATTTTTAAAATTACACATTTTCTGAAATTTCATGTTTAAATAAGGCATTATCTTATTAAAAATTTGCTAATTTGCATACATTTCCAGAACATAAATGTGAACATTGGATAAAGCCAGGTTCAAATTCCTTGTTTCATTTTCTTGATATATTAAAGTCAAATGTTTTTACAGAGGGAATTTTGGATTTCTCTCCTTATCACTCGGTAAATCAGACTGTCAACAGACACAAAAAATCAAATTTCACCATGTTTTTACAAATAAAATGTAGTATTAATCAGGCTCTGAATGATATATGAACAAAGCCCTCTGTAAAAACCTTCAGAATATAGATAGGAATGAAAGTGGAAAG
>JAOVVB010233220.1:0-10211 GCA_028570985.1 Heterobranchus longifilis
TGATGTTATTTTAATTTACTTGTATTAATGATCCATTTCTTTGCGTGTGATTGTTTAGTTTCGAGTGTCCGATCTTTTTTTGTCAATAAAGAAAAGCATGAATTAGAATAGGTACTTTCCTATTATTTTCCACTAATTTCCATTCCGTTCATTGCGCCCCACCTGTCATGTCTGTATTCCCCACTAGTGGGGTGTGCCCCACACTTTGAGAACCACTGCTGTAGCTATTTGGTTCAGTTTTTGGTTAGATTATGACACTGATATCTATTATGTTATTTAGCAAAAACACTTTAGCTTCCCGTGGCTAAAATACTGTTTGTATTGAGTTTGTATTGAGTCATTGTAAATGAGTTATGTAGCTTACAGATGTTTGTGGTATTGAGATGTAAATATATATAAAGTTGTCAAACAAACACCATGTAAATGTCAGGTATGTGATGTTCACTTGTGTCTTCAGTTGAACGGGAATTGTTTTTTGAGAGACACAGAGATGTGTGAGTGTGTACAGGGTGTAAGAGTGGACTTTTACAAACCTAACGCACTTTCTTCATCGTGCACTGTTTGTCTTGTTTGCACTGTTTTACCCTAAATGTATTTTTTTTTACAGCCATATGCCATAAATGTCCCTTCTGTGTACAAGATCATCTGTGTTCCTCTCCACTCAATCCTGGACATTTTCTCTGCACTATGTGAGTGAGTAGGTTAAGTATAGAGTGTAAGAGTAACACTTTTTTATCTTTAGTTACACACTGGGTAAGAGCAAAGTCACAAAGGTTTTATTATAACTTCTGCAGAAGGACCAGTCTTATACAGCAAACAGTTACAGTGTGGAGAAAAAGTGATGTCTTTCTCTCAGCTGTCCCATTTTATACACAAACATCTCTGGTAACATAATCTACGCCCTGTACATGATGTCAAACTCATGACTTTCTTCATCTGACCCAGACCAGATGTCTTTACCTTATCATTCATTCAATGGCGACTACAATCAGTTTGTTTCTGTTCTGTTCTCGGCCTTGTCTTTCTGTGTTTCAGCAGACAGGTCTAAAGCTTCTATAGTCTATTTAGCACAATTACAGAGTTAATACATGATTAAAATGTGATTTTTTTATTACAATTTCCCCCTTTTGTCATTCTATGACAACTTATACATTTTAATTTTACACATTTCATGACAATAATAATAATAATGACAATAATAATAATAAAAATAATAATAATCAAGCGGTACATTAAGTAATTTCATCAGACGTTGTCTGGGGGTGAAACCCATTTATTAATCTCAGTTGAGTCCATTTTCTGTTGTTCTATGTTGTTGTCAGTTTGAATCTACTTGGAAAGGTGTTTGTAAATTCTTCATGTGGTCTATGATGTTGCTGATATTCTGATGATTGTCAGGTCTATAGAAACAACAGGAGGTGTCTAACTCTTTACATAACTCGCCTTTTTCGGTCAGTAAAATGTTCCCTGCATGTCTCTTGAGATTAGTGTTATGCTTTTTATCATACTGTCTTCTTACATTGTTCTAGTTTAAATGGAAGTGGCTTGGTTTTGCTAAATAGACTTTACCGAGGCTATTTTTCCTCTGAGTCCTCAATAAGGAGGCACGTCAGGGTAACAGTTACTATTCTCAAACCCAGATTGCGTTGGAGTCGATTTCTCATTTGACGTGTATCCACATCTCTCTTTCCATTACTTCGCCTGCTGTTTGTGGTGTTAGGAGCACTTTCAATGGACCTGAACTGAAGATCAAACCGCAGAGAGTTTTACACAATAACACAACATTTTATCTTCACAATGTCCTTTTAAATTGTCTGTGTGTTCTAGCTTCACCTCGATTCCTTACCCTGTGTTATTAGTAGCACAAATGCACATACTATCGGCCACTCCCCCTTTTGACACGTGGTCCTTAACGTCTGTCAGTTTTGCTTAATGAGGAAACAGAGCTTTTGGTAAACAAGGTTTTTCTCCTGGCGTGTCTCGTGTCTGCAGATCCTGTAAATCAACAGTTGGAACTGAAAATCTTGTTCTGCACCTATTAGTGATGTCATTTAGTGATCTCAACACCACTGTCTTCACTACTGCATCTGCTTTTCTAAAATACGATCTGTTTTGTTAGTGTGAGCATAACATTTACAGTTAAAATTTCACGTGCTGTTCATCACTGAAAACACGTAACGCTGATCCGTCTACAACAGATTTAAATCTGGATTCAGTAGCGCCACTTCCTGTGGATCAATCCTAGTGGAACAAAGTTTGTTAACATTGGGCAACTGTAGGAAGAAGAGTTACCGGGTTTAGAACTGAACATCTTTTCACAGTCATGTTTTTCATTTTCAACTGATTTTTATTTTAACCACTTGAAGATAAATTTGATGTTTTTCTGTATTTAAAAAAAGGCATTCAAACTGCATGAGGAACTAGAACCGTCAAATCACTGTAACTCACTATATATCTTTAGACTACACCTGCCTTCTCAGTTGCTGGTACTGAACAGAAACACATGGGTGATGCTGCTGCTACAGGATCTGATCTGGCTGAGAAATAAACTACAATTGTTCTTGCTTCCAGAGTTCAACTAAGTTCATTGTGGACCTGAAGACCCTTCACATGAGTGTGTATCTGTTGTCGGCATTTTGCTGTTAGACAAGATCAAATTTAACATCTGTACCTACAGTGGATGTTTCCAAGATAAGAAAACAAGCTTTTCTTCATTGTGATCAGAGCGAGAAGTGTTAGTAGGAGTCGAGCGGTTCTTCATCGTTCTTCAGGGTCTCACTGCTGAGTCTATTGTCCGACTTCTGTTACTTCTGTCTCTCTGATATGTGATGACACAGGTGAAGTCAGGACTGGTGTTCCTGCTTGTGCTGCTGAGCTGTATGACGGGATGGAGGGTCAGGAGAAGTAGGTTGTGGACGTCTTCGAGGTGGACAGACATCCAGGTCAGGATCTGTCTTAACACACTGGAGAGATTGTAGCTATATTACACTATATTCTAAATAAACTGCAAACAAATAAAATATATGCTTCTTTTTGTCCTCAAATTATTTTCTTGTATCACTTTCCTCTCTGTCACACACCTGACTGAAAGACTCATTATGCAGCTCATTATGTGTGTCTTTGTGTCTTCTCTAGTGTGAATTACAGCATTATTCATGATCATTCACGTCTCCTCACATACCGCCTTTATAAACAAAAAGTGTCTTATAAAGTGTAAATAAAGACATTGTTCTCTGTGAATGAGTGAGCAGGATGATTGTCACATCATTTGGAGTAAAAACTGAGGACAACAACATCCAGTTCACAAAACTCTTGTATTTAAATGTTATTTAAATATACATGTAAGAAGTGCTTTACCTCTGACTCTGTGCGTGAGCTGGGTTCCTGAAAACGAATCTTCAGAATTAAGGGATTGATTTCTTTGTGTTATATTTTTTTATTCAGAGTTTGGAAATGACCTGTTGTGTCCTTTAGTTTCATACAGCATTAATGCACAAAGTCTCAGATATTCTACAGTTTGTTAGATTTTTCTACGTCATCCTGGTATTACTGATGTACTGAATCTTATTGTATTTCCCTTTAAATGTAAGGAATCGCCACTAGAGGGCACTGTTTTGCCCTTTGTAGTTTTTGTTTTGCAGACTCAGTTTCCTAAAAGGCACCTCGGTCAGGTGATGCGGGAGCACACCTGAACCGAGGTGGGTCGTTAAATCTTCAATAAATAGCTGATTAGTCTGGGTAACTGGGTCGAGCACTGAATGTTTGTACGTACTGTCAGTTATGTGGGCATTTTGTTTTGTGTATTGTTTTTCTTTGTTTATATGTTGGTTTATTTTATATTGTTATTTTGTAGTACATGTTATCCCATAACTACTAAGCAGGTCCCCAGGCTAGTTGTGTTCGTATGTAAGTCAATGGTGTTCATGTGTGTGTGGAGCTGATTCGGTGTTGTGTCATGTTGTGTTGTGAGTTAGAAAATAGGTAAGTAGTTAGCCTCTGTGTGTCCTTTAGCCTAGCCTCTGTGTGTCCTTTAGCCTAGCCTCTGTGTGTCCTTTAGCCTAGCTTCTGTGTGTCCTTTAGCCTAGCCTCTGTGTGCCCCTGTGTCCCTAGCCTTTAGTGTTTAGCTATTTGGTAAGTATAGCTAGGTGTGTGTTAGGCTAAGGACATGCTTAGCTAATTCCCATGCTTAGCTAATTGCCATGTCTTTAGCCTTAGTCCTGTCTCTAGTCCTG
Organism: Heterobranchus longifilis; assembly: GCA_028570985.1. NCBI lineage: Eukaryota > Metazoa > Chordata > Actinopteri > Siluriformes > Clariidae > Heterobranchus > Heterobranchus longifilis. Next base: position 4,233 of record JAOVVB010233220.1, read on the forward strand.
TCTCTAGTGTCTCTCCGAGTCTCTCGTCTTGTCCCCGTTTTCAGCTCCATGCTTAGCTTGAGTTGGTGTTTCGTCCTTAAGCATGTGTCTCAACATAGTGCTTATATTTTATGTAACGGGTATTACAGCCTGTGTTTCGTCCTTAAGCATGTGTCTCAACATAGTGCTTATATTTTGTGTATTAGAGTCTGTGTCTTGTCAGTTAAGCATGTATTTCAGTATAATGCTTGTGTCTTGTCCTCTAGCCTGGGTATCGGTCAGTTATGGGTTGTATAATTTAAGTGTTCGTTTCTGTTTGTTTTGTTTCTTTGGGAGTCCTGTTTTGGTTATATCCTGAATAAAGACTCTTTTGTTTAAAAACACCCCTCTGCCCCTATGCCTGCCCTTTTCTGCCCACCGGCATTAACAACAGCCAATACCACCCCATTCATGACACTATCTTTATTTAATATAAATAATCCCTATATAATCCCATGCTACACTAATGCACTTACTGTATCTCAGTGTCTCACAATATAACAAAATTTTTACCTGAAATTTTGAACTGCTAAAGTATAATTTTGTTTTTTAGAATTTCCAGAATTTTCTTGAAGCAGCTGCTTATTTTGCATGGTTGATCCTTCAAAACATTGACGTGGGACGAATCCACCTGCTATCATATATCCAGACATTCCCTCATCCATCACCCCAGTGCCACCTAGTACAGCGCTTAGAAAAGGGGGAAGAAGTTGTTGATCCAGATTACAGAGATGCAGTAGAAGGGAGAAACCCATACTACTCCAACCAGAAAGACCTCAACAACTTGGTGAGAGACCTTGGTCTCACAAAGTCCAAAGCAGAGCTTTTGACGTCAAGACTCAAGCAATGGAATTTGTTGGATGAAAGTGTGCATGTAGCAGATCAGAGAAACTGTCACTAGTATTTTTCAAGCTTCCTTAGCCGTCAAGATGAGCTTTGCTTCTGCAACGATAGGTCTGTTTAAAGCAAATGGAATTTCTTGTAACTTCAGTGAGTGACGCCTCTTCACTGACAGTTCTTGCAGGAGCCTCAAAGCTGTGCTGCTTCATAACGGAAAAATGTATCCAATTTTTCTACCCGCTCACTCGGCGCAACATAAAGAGAAATACAGCAGTGTTAAAATCTTCTTAGACACTTTGAAGTATGGGGAATACCGCTGGGAGGTGATAAGGGACTTCGTAATGGTGGCAATCCTAATGGGTCTCCAAGGCGGCTTTACCAAGTATCCATGCTATGTTTGCCTATGGGACAGCAGGGACACTGCAGCACACGACCACAGGCGAGACTGGCCAGAGCACACTGCGAACTGTGCAGAAACAATGTCAAATGGGAGCCACTGGTAAACACATGAAAAGTATTTTTCCACCATTGCACATAAAATTAAGCTTGATGAAACAGTTTGTCACTTGATAAAGAATGTGCAGTACCTTCAGGAATTCTTCCCAAAACTTTCAGAGACTAAAGTGAAAGCAGGGATCTTCGTAGGCCCACAAATAAAGAAGATAATGGAGTACAAGAAATATCCTAAGAGCATACTGTGCCAGGACACAAAAAGCTGAATGGAACAGCTTGTAACAGTGGTTCGAGGATTCTTTGGAAATCACAAAGCCGAAAACTATATGGAACTTGTAGAGCCCATGGTGCAAAATGGGCTGCAGAATGTCCCTCAAAGAGCATATACTGTACTCGATGCCCATCTTGACAATATGTGTGTAGTCAGAGGAACAAGGGGAACGCTTCCATCAAGAAATTCTTGACTTCGAATGCCGCTATCAAAGTGCATACAACAAAAACATGATGGGTGACTACATTTGGAGTCTAATATGTGAAAGCAATTTGCAGCATAAGCATAAAGCAAGGAAAACTGCTCACTTTTAAACTGTTTTGTGCACTTAAATAAAAAAAAATGTTTTTGTATTATAATCTTGGTTTTATGACTTTGTGTAAGCCAGAAAGTTCACACTCGCCAGTTTTCATATAAATACTTTTCAGAAATATGTCAGAAATATCATTGTATGGATCACAACAACAAAGTTTAAAAGGAATTGTACCCATTTTACCACCTTTCTAGATGTAAGCTAATAGGAAATAATTACTATTCAAAGACAAAAATTGTTAAATTGTGATTTTTAATCATAATCACATTAATTCCCAAAATTAATTCCTAATGTACATCAAGCTAGTTAAAAATGTAAATATGAGCTGTGTGCAAGTCGAACCAAGACTTTTGGTTATGCAGAATAACAGAAAAAAGTAATGAGAGTAAAAACTACCTTTATTTAATATAAATAATCTCTATATAATCCCATGATACACTAATGCACTTATCTCAGTGTTGGGTCCCATTACTGTTGTCACTAGTGCTTGGGTCCCAAAAAGGTCTTAAGTTTTCTCAGTAAATCAGAACCACGATCAGACTGCCTGCTTCATGTCTGAAAGGATGCAAATACTTTGTCAGTAATGATTTTCCATGTGTACTGTTCCACATCATTAACTACTGAAAAACTAGACAGTAATGCCCCAGTCATTACTAATGAGCTTCCAAATATTTCACTAGACAACACGCTACATTTTCATTAATGATTGTGGTTTTTTTTTTACATTGCCTTTACTGCTTCGTTGTTCTCACCAATCACTTTAATAGAAACACCTGTACACATACTCATTCAGCATCTCAATTAAAAAAAACTAAAAATGATATAGGTCAGTAGATTCAGGTAATTGTTACATTAAACATAAAAAATGTGACCTCTGTGACTTTAATCCTTTGTTGTTGTTGGTACAAGATGAGCTGGTTTGAGTATTTCACAAACTGCTGATATCCTGGAATTTTTGTCACACACAACATTTTCTAGGGTCGACACAGAATAGTGGAAAAAACAAGTCCTTCTGTGAGTAGAAGTTCTGGAGGCTGAAACACCTTGTTGATGAGAGAGATCAGAGGAAAGTGACCAGATTGGTCTGAGCTGCGAGGAGGCTATAGTAACTTAAATAATTACTCTTTACAACCATGGTGAGCGAAAAAAGCTGTTACAATGCATAACATCGAACCTTATGGTGGTTGGGCTAAAACAGCAACCATTCTGTCAGCCTGGACCAAGAATTTGAGGCTATCATGAGCATAGCCAAGACACAGCCAGGTCTGGAAAAAGGCCAGGTGATTTTTTTTTTCCTAATCTTTTCAATTTTTTAAAAATTATTTTTATTTGATCTGTTTGCATCACACTGCTGCCACATGATTACCTATTCAGATAAATGCATGCATGTGCAGGCAAGAATTAAACCACGACCCTGGAGGTGCGAGACCACTACACCACTGTGCCGCCCACAACCTTTTTTATTTATTTTTTTATTTTTTTATTTACTTACTTACTTATGTTGCACTTTTCTTGAAGCAGTATGACATAAGTGTGGTGGTATCAGTAAAAGTAAATGCAGATGAAGTCACATTTCTGTTCTGGAAGCTCTAGCATCTTTTTTTCTCATGGTCCCTTGCATTGTGGATTCTCTATTTGACAGTTTCTTGAAGAAATTCTCCCAAGTTACACTGTGACCACATTTTCTAGCTGTCAACTCCAGGATGACCATCATGTCCTGTTTTTTTCCAGGTCACGATCTGGAGTTTTTCTCAGTGTATTCTCAGTATGCGGTTTCCAAGCATACTGTAGATTGAAGCATCATACTGTATGCAGTCTGCATCATATACAGTCCATATTTATCTGTATATTTATATTTTGTAGGCTTGTTGGCAATTACACTGGTTGATTTCGTCTAAAAGCAAAAAGGCATCTATCAACAGTTATATATGGGCCTGAATTGTAGAACTGCTGAACCCATCTATCCCGGAAACCTCATATTGCCAGCTTATTATATTTCCTTTGAGGTTTTCTTGTATCAAATCTTCTTTTGTCAAATCATATTCAATTCGATTCAATTTAACAGTGACATTAACAATGGTCATTGTCGCAAAGCAGCTTTACAGAATCAAAAGAAAATTATGGAAATGTGTATGAAATTTCCATAATTAGAAAACAAGTATGAAACAAAATGATCAGATTGTCCCTGCTTGTCCCTGATAAGCAAACTGACAGAAAAACTCCCCGAGATGGCAATAGAAAGAAACTTTGAGAGGAACCAGATGCAACAGGGAACCCATCCTCATTTGGGGATAATGGATAGCAGGAATTGATCTTCAGGCATACTGTGTCTTAGGCACATGGAAGGTCAAGAACAGAAGATGTATTTAAGTTAACATGGAGTCCAGGTTATTATTGGCCAGACCATTTTCATGGTAAAAAAAAATCATATGATGCATAGGAGGCCATAAAGCACTGCACAGAATTCAGTAGGCTTAGAAATAGTAACCAGGCTGAAACATTACTAAATACATAATTGGCCACCTCTTTTTCCATGGTTGTCCTTTGGTCTGTGAGAATTACTTCGGTTTTAGTGAATGGTGCCACAGAAACTACAGCCTAACCTCTTGGTAGTGGATAGATATGACAAAGTGTAGTCATGATAACATGATAGAAAATGAAATGCAAGAGTAACACAAACAGAATGCAGTCAGCAAATGATTTGTTTTCAGCTCTAAGGTAAAGGTTGCCATTGTTAAAAGCCGAGGGTGAAAGTCAACAGGTCTACTTCATTCTGACAGAAGTTGCTTAGATCTAGGAGTCTGTAATGCTCCAGGTGATATGGAAAGTTTTTTCCCCCTTATTTTAGTTCCTGTTTATTCATACATAATTGGTCTCAGTTTTCAAACAACTTAAGCAATGAATCAGAAGTGTTCCTGCTTGTTAGTTATAAAAAACTGGCAGCCATACCGGGCCTTTGTAAATTAAATCTGATACATGTGTACTATATAAATGCATTTCTGCATTATTGCAACTTGCTAAGATGAATATAAAAATGTAACATACATGGAGATTTGGTCCACCATATTAGTTATTATTATATTAGTTAGTTAATCATATTAGTTATGGAGAAACATTTTATGTCAATCTGAGTGCTTCAACCAGAAATGCACTGGCAGTAAGAAAATCCATTCAACCCAGATTTTAGTGTGAATTATGAAATGCCTTACACTCCCTTTCAAACAAGAGTTGCAGTATCTGTTCTAATGTCACATTGTGTCCATGATCTCCGTGAACTTCTTATGGGCAAATAATACATACAGTACAGTACACACGTTTGCACATTATTTATACTTCAGCATCTGAGGTGACACAGTCCAACTGATCAAACAAGTGGAATCAAATAATAAAATGTACCCACAGTTATGTTTAGACTGTTTTAGACATCTTTAACCTACCTGCACCTTCAATACCTTTAACTTTGTGGTAAATTGGTGTGGAATTCCTGCAAATGAATAGATACTTGCCTTAGATCTGGGGGTTGTAATATTTCACATACTCACTCACTTACTCACTTCCAGCAGCTGTATACTGGTCAGGGTCGTGGTGGATCATTCGTCTATCCCAGAAACACTGGTTTTAAGCTGAAAATACAGGGCATCTCATTGCACCATGCATACACACAGATGGTCATTTACAGCTAAGGGTACTTTTAGCATAAACAACCATTGACATGGTTTTTGGACAATGAGAGGAAACTGGAAAACCCAGAGGAAACCCACACCAGCGCACTTTGGGATGCGTCTGGTGTCTGGGGATGGTTTCACTCTACCATAAAGACGGTTCTGGCCTCGACTGGTGTTGACAACTGTTTCTCTGAGGACTTGACTTGGCTGCGGTTGCTAGATAGTTTAAGACTGCAATTGTCTCCAATAACTACCTGGACTCCATATTAACATCAATTAACATCAAGTGTTGTAGCTGAACTGGCTGCCACCTAACACACTGTATAAAAGGTGCTTTCTATTTCACCCAAATGAAGATGGGTTCCCTGTTGAGTCTGGTTCCTCTCAAGGTTTCTTCCTATTGCCATCTCAGGGAGTTT
>JAOVVB010233221.1:0-10211 GCA_028570985.1 Heterobranchus longifilis
CTGGGACCATCGTTTCCAAGGCTACTATCAGTAATACACTAAGACGTCATGGTTTAAAATCTTGCATCGCACGGAAGTTTCCCCTGCTTTAGATTCTTTCTCTCACAGAGGAAATGCACCTATGCTGAAAATTGTAGACCCCTCCATGATTTCTAAGTAGGAGAACTTGCAAAAATCACAGGGTGATCAAATACTTATTGACCTCACTGTGTATATATATATATATAATGCATACATTATATGTATATATATATATATATATATATATATATATACACACACCACTATATTTATACTTATAATTGTTTTATTGAAACATTATTGAAACTTTATGCACGTTTAAGAATTATACACACACTTTTACTTTGTCGGTGTGCTCTGATTAAGGAAATCTTAATCTCATGTAAATCTCTTCTTTTTTCCCTAGACAAAAATGAGCTGTCTTTAAGACTTGAATGAGATTAAGGCGCTTTTTGCATCTTCTCAAAGATGTCTCAAATGTGGCTCATTACCTCTAAATCTTAGAGATACAGTTTATATTTGTCTTGTGTGCGACTCACATATACAGAAATGGGCCGTCTTTGACACTTGAATGAGATTTTGGCCGTTTTCTCAATCTTCTCAAATGTCCCTCAAATATGGCTCATTATCTCTAAATCTCAGAGATACACACATATAGTATACAGTGCTTGTAAACTGTGCATTTGGGTTTTCTGATATGCCATGTAGAATTAAACTCATTAGTTTTAAAAAATTTACATTTTACTACTACCAAATGACTGCTCATATTATTATATATTATGTCCTTGATATAAAATGTATGTTTGCTGACAGAGAGGGTTTGCATCATGTGTCACTTTATTTTAGACTGCATAGTTATTGTATGCATTCTTTTTTCTTATTATTATTATTTGGTCACACGTGAGCTTTTTTAAATTTTTGCTCAGTCATGTGTGTATAGTTAGTTAAAATGAAATTAAATTGAGTTCATTATATTGCCTAGGTTGTGCTGAAAAAATAAATGTCACTATATTGCACAATCCTGGCTCCTATATATTTAATAAAACATAATAATGCAAAGAATAGCCAAAAATTCTTTGGGGTTCTCTGACAAACAGTGCCATCTACACTAAAGAGTGTTTAGTACTTTTTTATATACTTTTTCTTACACTTTACACACGGGTAGATGGATTAGTAGTAGTGGGTTAGTAGGTTAGAGCTCTGAAATGTAAAATTAATAGAAAATAAAAATAAATCTAAATATTATGTTAAAGGTCATATATATTTATTGTTAGTTGTGTAGAGTAGACCACTTTTGTGCTGCAGGTAATGCGGCCTGCTCTGCTGGCTTCCACCGCAGGTATATTTCACACCTATGGGAAACACTGCAATGTGCAAATTATTTGAACCTTCTGCTTTAGAACTGCAGAAATCAAGTACCTAAGGAAGTTTCTCTTTTAATCAACCATGTGTTCAATGATTTCTGTCTACACTTATCATTTAAGGCCAAACCTATTTTTGATTATACATTTATGGCTGAATGTTCAGAATTTTCTCATGGCCAACCCAATTAAGCCTACAGTACATGTAGATTCTGATAGAGACATAATTTTTCACAATTTCTCCCACACATGCTCTAAGCCTGCAAATGTTTAAAGTGCCCCTATTATGCGTTTTCAAATATGATCTTTCATGGAGTGTGTCATGTAGCTGTGTGTGAACATAAACTATCTTCAAAGTTGTGACGCCGACAGTGCACGATAAATGAAGTTTTTGTCTATTAAAAAAAAGAGTCGGCTCACATTTGCCTAAACGAGTCGTTAGCAATTCGAATCTTTTTCTGTTACGGATCCACGTCACTAAGTGACATATTTGCATAATGTCCGCCCACGTTCTACGTCACGAACAACTTGCCCGCCCACAATGACGATGCTATCACATCTTACAATTAACGTTACCACACTCTTGTTAACAAATAACACTTACCACCGAGAAACGTCCTGCTCCAGTCGTGCTTGCGAAACAGTTTCTTGTCGATGTGCCACTTCAACCGTATAAAAATAAACAATAACAAGTCAGAATGTTTAAAATAAAACAAAAAAAAAAACAGTAGAATGTTAAAAAAAAATTAAGTTAAAACCACAGTCTGTGGTAAAAAAAAACAACAACAACAAAAAAACATGTATCTGTAGTTTATTTTAGCTGAAATTTACACAGTTTATGTTTGTTCTTAAATTGCAAAAGGATTAAAATTCTACCTGTGGGTGGTTTAGCATGTGGATTAGCATGTCGAGGTAACTAACACTAGTGAGGTTGAAAGTTGTTGTTTTTTTATTATTATTATTTGTTTTTTTATTAATGGTAAAAATCATTCAGCTGGTTACAGTATTATTATTATGTCCAAGTTAAGCAGTGTGGTTCGACATATTAAGTTACTTTTTACCTTTTCTTAAAATAAAAATAAAAATAGTAAGTTAATGTTACTGCTCGATCAGTTTTTGCAAACCAGTAGTTTTATTATAGACTGTTCAGTGTTTCACAGTAGTTATCAGAACTGTAACTTTAGAAACATCAGTTAATTATATTCCATAAATAAAGACCAATATGTTTGTATGTGGACAGGTTATCTTGGTAATTATATATACAGTGGAACCTTGGATTATGAGCATAAGTCGTTTCGGAAGCGGACTCGTATTCCAAAACACTTGTAAACCAAATCTAATTTTCCCATAAGAAATAATGGAAACTCAATGGTTCCCCAGCCCCAAAAAATAAATACATAAAAATAATTAACACAAAATATAAGGTAAAAATAAAAACAAATTAACCTCCACTTTACGTTTAAAAAAAGTAAAAATAAATCCGCTGCAGTCCCTAGGCTTTAGAAATGGCTTTATAACCTTTTCCAGACTGATAGATCTCGAATTATTAATTTTTTTTTGCATCTCGGCATGATGTCTAGCTTTTGAGGATCTTTTGGTCTACTTCACTTTGTCGCGCAGGTAGTATTTAAGTGATTTCTTGATTGCGAACAGGGTTGGCTGGGGGACCTGGGTGTGGCTAGACAAATTGAACTCAGGTGTGATAAACCAGAGTTAAGTTATGTTTTATCAGCAGGGGCAAACACTTTTTCACAGGGCTATGTAGTTTTGGTTTTGGTTTTCCCCCTAACTAATAAAAACCTTCATTTAAAAACTGCATGACATGTTTTCCTTGTGTTATCTATGACTAATATTTAAACTTGTTTGATGATCTGAAACATTAAAGTGTGACAAACATGCAAAAAAATAAGTAATTAATAAGGGGGCAAGCACTTTTTCACATCACTGTAATTTCTTTAGAAAATGGAAAAATCTAAAACACTAACAATATTCTAGTTATCAATATAACTTTCTTTGATAAATAAAAATCATCAGCTCTTGTCTTTGTGTACTGAGACACTGAGTTGTCTGATAGTTTAGCAGGGGTTATTATCACAGCCAGTAGAAGCTGATTTGGTGGAAATAGCAATCTCAGTTGGTTAGTACACACAAAAGTAGAACTCCACTCCACATGGAAATTGTTTTAGATTCAATAGCTGCATGCAAAACTAGTCCAAATAGATTTTTATTTTTCCCTTGTGATAACATTAATTGTTTAGCGTTGCATAATATGGAAACATTCAGCTGATAAACTGATTGAGCCTGTGTTGCTATTGTTGCATTGGGTTGTGGTATTCCAATGCTTTGCTGCTCAAGAGTTATCAATTACTTGACTAACTAGCCATGCACACAACATAATCAAAACTCATTCACAATGAAAGTTGGCTGAATACTAATACTAAATGTCATATTAAGGAAAATGACCACTAACACAAACATGGGCTTAAATTTATGTGTTTTCTTGGGAGCTGAAATCATATTGGAATGAAAAGAACAAGGAAGGCATTTGGTAATAGACCACTTTTTCTTCTGTTCCACAACTTTCAAAAAAAAAAAACATTGTTGTGGAGTGGAGTAGAATTTAATGTGTAATAAAGTAAAAGTTAAAATATATTTAATAAAAAGAGAAATGCTTTATTCTTTTTTATATTATTTTAACTTTTGAAAAAAAGTACTTAAATGCATTAACAGATTGTATTGTTACTGTCCACCACTGATCATTTATGGGATAAGAAATGATGCAGGTACTTATGAGTACAAAATGTACATAATTTTTTTTTTTTAATAAATAACGTGTTACCCAATAACAAGTAACCAAGTAACACAAGCATGAATATTGGACCAGAACAGTTTATACTTGCTATTTAACAATACAAATGCACATTATTTAACCTTGCATCTTCTCCCAATTAATCCCACTACAAGATTATTATCAATTATGTACCCCTAAACTTATGACAGGATCATAGGCAAACAAAGCTCATCTATGCCTGTGGCTAGCAAAAGCTGGTCTGTCCGGTCTGATGCCACACAAAATGGAATGTAGCACAAATTATTTTTATTATATGAAATTTAATGCTTTCCAATATAGAAATGTCTCAGAACACCCAGTGCAATCAGAGTCTGCAGCATATGGGGCTTGTTGATCTAGCCTCCAAATTCCAAATGTCCAGTTGGTGTAGTGAAACTAGATCTCTAAGAGTATACCAGATTTTCATACTTGCTTCTGAGAACTAGTACAGCTTGGACTAAATTTTCCCTTTTTTTGTATTAAACTCATAGATAAATACAGTGAGAGTGTTTTGACTCGTCTTTGTTGCAAAACTGTGTACTACTATATTGATTACCCCACTGTGGCTTGTTGATAATGCTGTTGTGGAAAGTTTCATGATGCTCCTGGGATTTGATCAAACCCTTAAAATATTCAAAGGCTTTCTTAAAACAGCATCAGAAATGAATAGTTGAAAGAAGCTAGGGTGTAACTTGCAATGCTATTGCAATGCAACCACTTTGTAAATAGAAGGCTGCACTGACCTCATGTCTAAGAGAATACAAATGTAGTTGTCAATGATTCAACAATTGACATTAAAAGCATTTTTTAATATTTTAGTTATCTGTATGAGTTACATAAGTCATGCAACTGTTATGCTTCCATTATAATCAGCATTTAAATCAACACTAGCTTTGTGAGATGTGCAGCAATCATAAAATAATGGAAGGGTGTTTTAAAAGGTAGTAGGAATTAACATCTCTGATCCAGTATATTCTCTTTTTATATCATATTACTGTAGAATTCCTGAACATGAAAGTGTTGATTAATTTTCAATAACAGCATCTTTAATAGAACTTTTTGCAGCTGCCTGGTTTGCAATGATTCTCTCATTGATGCACCTGAATGATGATTCTGAGTGGTGTTCATCATAAAGAGGCAAGATTGCAAATATGATCTTGGATTGCTTTGAAATATGTAGTATGCCAATACACACACACACACACACAAAGGGGGAAAAAACGTATGTTGGTCTGATTGAACAGAATTCCAATTAAAGTGCCTGTGTGACAGGGCAAGATTGTCAACCTGTTAAGGACAAACTTGAAATATTCAAACAATCCGGAGGAAAACCAGAGAACCAAATGCATACATCTGCAAAGCAATAAAGAAGATGAATAAAGAAATGAAGAAGATGAAAGGAAGCCCTGTGTTTATGCAAAAAACATGAGAGGAAAATGCTACAGTAAGTGCTTATCAGTCTTTTTTCACCCATGCCAGTGGGGGGGAATGCATGGCAAGAATTAAGGGTTTAGAGAAACATAACAAAAAAGATAGAAACAGAAATGGAGGGTTGGATCAAAAAGAAAAACATCCGAGGTAGAAGGAATGGGAGAAACGGGAACATATAATTTCAGAAGGAGAGAGAATGAAGATGAGACATACTAAAAACTGCACTTAGGTTCTGCCAAATGGTAAAGACACCCTTAGGATTCAGCTACTTGTCAGCTGTTTGGAATTTTCTACACTGACTTATAGACAACATTCCACACGTGATCACATTCTCTCATTCAATTTATTTTCACTTTTTATCATGTACGTCTGATCTTGAAGGGGAAAAAAAAATTACGATTATCATCAGTCTGCTCATAGTACTCAGTCAGCTTAGAGCTGCTTAGAGCTCAGTTTTCCCGAGACGTGTTCATGGCTTGTGTAGTCAACTCCAGAATTATTACCATCCTGCATGAAAGTGAGAAAAAACAAATTTATAGTCCCCTTAAAAAATATTGAATTGGCAGGGCAAGCAAGGGAGATCTATCTTAATATTAAGTGCTATTTACTTTAATTTACTATATCTTTTTTGATAGTTTCGCTCACCAAAAAAAAATTGGTGGTCTACCACTAAAGGTGTCACATTTTAAGATGTTTAACACATCTAAACCTGAACACCAGATAATAAAAGCTGCATTTCTGATAGATCTTCTGATATCCTTCTTTTGATCTTAAACAATATACAGTATATTTCAGCGAATCAGCAATAAACTCCAAAAGACTTCAACACCCAAAATGTTACACCCAACCCTACCAACAGGGGCACTCGTACCCATTAAAATAGACTCTGAACTGAACATCAATGTGAATGAAGTTGTAAGTGTGTAAAATGTGTATGTTTGCATCTATATTTACTAAGCCTTTCTTGGATTTGTAATTCTAGTTTTGACCTTGATTTGCCTCTGTATTTGTAATATTGACTTTGCCCTCATATTTTTATTGATACATCATCTGACCTTTGCCTGCTGATTACAGTCTGCTTATGAATCCTGATTTGGATTGTTTGCCTGTTACAGTATGTTCATTAAAACCCTGTAAAACTGTAATTTGACCCCCTATTTGTGACAGTATACTGCATATGCATTCATAATTTCATAGCCATTTCATACTTCAAAATGTTGGGGTGCAGAATAATTTCAACACTGCATAATAATAATAATAATAATAATAATAATAATAATAAGCAAGTAACACAATTTGTTCTGCAAAACACTGGTTTCTCACATCCTGACAGTGAGTTGTGCTTAATCACAAATCATCTTTTGCTAATTGTGGTAAAGTAACAGAGTGTAAAAATGTCTAGTGATCCACGAATATTCAAGGATTCACTATCAACTCATATAGAATAAAGCAGTTATTAATGATAAATTGTCATTGATCACTCTTAAAGGGGTGCCAATAATTATGCATCTGATGAAAGTAGATTAGTATCAGTTGAAGACCATGGTTGCATTTATTCTAGCAAAAGAGAAATGAAGGTGAATGCACAAAGAAGGAGAGAAGGAGTACAAAGCAAAAATATTTTACTCAAAAAAAGAGAAATATATAATTTTTTTATGTTGAAATTATATGCTTATCACATTTCTTTGTTCTGTTTAACTTCAGAAAAAAATGTAACTATTAAGTGTCTGATTAAATTTAACATTGTGTATGTAATATCCAATGTAGCAGAATACTAAAGTATTAAATATCAATTTTTGTGGTTGAATCTTAAATAATATGTTATCAATGACATAACGCACTATGTAGTTTCTACAATTCCATTAATACATAGTCTAGAGCTCCCAGGTAAAAGAAAGTCATTTGAGATTATGTGTAAATAAATGTACAAAAAGGAAAAAAAAAAGACACACTGGAGATTTACTAGTTCTTCAAATGTTTAGTATCTTAAGACTTACGTGCACCACCACACTGAATTTAAAATGAAACACTTAAGATGTGGGCAAAGTCAAGACTTTCAGCTTTAATTCGAGGGCTTTAAAAAATGTGTGGCATTAACCATTCAGGAATTATAGCTATTTTCTCACAAACACACACACAAACACACACACACACACCATCTTGGGGGCTTATAAATAATGGAATAAATGGATTAACAAAATGCTGAGCTTTCCTATTATCATTATACAATACCATTTATTAATTATCCATTCAGGCTAAGGGATCGCTTAATGAAAAGTTTTCAGATAGAAAACTATGAAGAAAACCATGTTACTGCAAATGTGTTATTGTTATCCTCCTATAGACTGCTAAATCTGCTAAGTCTGTGCCTCATAATCTGAGCAGAAACACAGGTCTCAGTGGACAAATGTTCCAAAAAAAAAAAAAAACTGACCAGTCAAAAACCTGCGGGCTGTTAATCGCATAATAGAAGTGTTTACATGCTTTGAATAAATGTGATGCAATAACAGATGAGCAACCACAATAAATGTTTTTCTTTAATTATTATTTTATTTTATTTAGGATATTTGTAAAGATGCTTTGTGACAGTGCCCATGAGTAATGAATAATTTAATAGCTCTACAGTTTGTTTTGTAGAAATAGACTCAGATGATCGTTTGCAGAAAACCATGGCACTTTTCAAATGACTTAAAAGTGCAATCATAAAAACAGCTAAACAATGCTATATGTTTAGAACAGTGTCTTGAAAGTTTTGTGTTTTTTTCAGAACCCAAGCATATCAGTAATGAAATCTCTGACTGATTTCTTCACTGCAACAGAATATCAGTCAAGTAAGATTATTTCTATCTATTTAAATGTTTAATATTCATATAATAATAATAATAATAATAAGTCAAGGCATTACAGGTGAATTATTTTTTTTTTAACAATAGATATCAGTCTTTGCCATGTAATTACTCATGATATGGGGTTTCTGTTTTCATTTATTTATACAAATAAGGCTGACATTGTTAGAATATGTATTCGTTGTGAATACACTCAAGGAAATAAAATTAGAACTCATTTTTTTCTGTTTAATCAAGAAAATACCATGAACTCTTACAAACAAAAATATTATTTGGTGGATATAAATTTTAACCTGCATCCAACAATAATGAATATTTTGGCAAATTACTCTTATTCTGTAGGGAATATTTAAATTTTAGTGTGTTTCATGATATTCTGTGTGCATGAGAACGCAGTGTTTTCTTTCTTTTTTTACCTCGACACGACCTTTTACCTTGCACTATCAATAAACACATTCTATGGTATAGTTTATGTTAAGGGTCGTAAAACTGCTGAAGGCTCGTAAATGCAGAACTACTCCCAAGTTTCTGTTCTTCTTCACCTTATAAACATTCCAGAAGAAATGTATCCGCTCCTGAACCCACCTTTTTGGTTCTTTGTGTGTGTGTGCATATATATATATATACTCCTGTTTCCCACAATAAACTTTGACCATCTCACTGAGCACTGACTTGTGTGTTTCATTGAGGCGTTCCCTGGCCAGGCGGGACAAGCAGAATACAGGCTGAGCACTGAGTAGACAAAAGGGGGTCTACCAAAATTCAAGAAATCCTTACAGAACGTGATCATTGTTTACATGCAGGATGATGAACGTGAGCATCAAAAACTTACTTTGTTAGTTTTATTATATTGGTAATACAGACATCCTGCACTTTAATAGCAAGCAGCTCCCTGATGCTCACAAATCACAAACAATATAAAAGAGAGAGAGAGAGAAAGACAGGGAGGGGGAGAGAGCACTGATTTGTCTTGTGTTAAGTGAACCTATCACGGTTCTTAGTGGGTGGGGCTTTTCATTTATCCTCTCTGGCTCTGATCCATTCCACAGTGTACTTTAAAGTAGGCTGCCTACTCACTGTCCAGGAAATGTCAGTTAAGAGAACTTAACTCTCAACAAAATCCCGCCATTCGGACGCAGACATCACTTTCTCCATGTGTTACCATGGAAACGCCAGTAATCTGGATACGCGTCACATTAAATATTGAATTCAATTAAAATATTAAATATTTATTGAAATGAAAACGAATACCATTACAAACCGAACACTACTGAAATATGTATAACTCGTTAATAAAACATTTATTCATTTTAGAAGATGTACGTGAAATGATTACTGTGAATTTTTAACACATTACTAGCCTGTATAATAGTAAAAATGTATTGATTGATCACAATTGTTAAATGTTATTATTACATTAATGATAATCTCTAACTGTATCACATTAATATTATGTCATCCTTGACAATAATAATAATAAATATATGAATTTCTTTTAGAGATTAATTTTATTCAGCACTCCAACGAGGTGCAGTGACTGATGGGAAATGTTGCATGTACTCTTCCAATGAAGTAATGATGCATTGTTCACTTGTTCCCCACATGGTCCACTGTTCTGTCTGAATGGAGAACGTTATAGAATAACATGGAATATCAATAATTATGCATAATTTTTATCCCCACAACTTCTAACTCCAATCCTTTTGAGAAAAGAAATAAATT
>JAOVVB010233222.1:0-10211 GCA_028570985.1 Heterobranchus longifilis
CTCTCTCTCTCTCTCTCTCTCTCTCTCTCTCTCTCTCTCTCTCTCTCTCTCTCTCTCTCTCTCTCTCTCTCTGTAGTTTGTTGCGTCTATTTGCTCAATCTCCTCAAATTCCTCTTTGACATTTTTCTTAGAAGTTCTTTGCAATTAAAGGTCACCGTGACATCAAGAGCCCTGATTTCTACACCCTTTTAAAGAAGTCCCGGGCCTCGTCCTCGCTTTTTTTTTTTTGGTGCTGGCCAACTAAAATATGAAACAGTTGGCTGAATTTTAAGACTTGAAATTGTTAACCTCTGGTTTCAGTGGATGTGTGATGTCTGGTAATCTCCTACACTTAGTTCAAAGTACATACTCTGGCTGTTGAAAGCACCGCACCTCATCCACTTCCCATTTATGGAGCCATCTGCTAGATTTCACGGCGAGTCCGTGTGACGGGCCACCTCGGAGAATATGGAGAGTATCGAGCGCGTTCAAAGCCCTCACACACCGCATGCTGTGAAAATGAGGTTTGACTGTAGAAAATGTGCACCGCTTAATGCACGGCAGAGAGTGAAGGTTGAAAGACTCATCCTGATGTGCGTGAGGAAAAATGAAAAGAAGGGATAGGTGCAGAAAAGGGAGGAAAGCAGGGATGTGTGTGTGAGAGAGAAACAGCAAGAAATGTTAAAATACACATTAGTGATCAATGCACAAAACAATGATGGATCAGTTTATCGACTCAATGATCAGCGATCGTCGATGCAAAGTGAAAATATACATTTAAAAAAAAAAAAAAGTATTTGCAAGACGAGAGACTGAACATTCACCGATCGACAAAAGCAAAACAAGTACAAACAATAAATAGGTTGTGTGTGTGTGTGAATGTCAGTAGTCGTGCGTGTGTGTGTGCGTGTGTCAGACATAAATGTCACGTATTGTTAAACTAACTCTGCAACATCAATTTTCAAAATCTCCTCTGTGCAATATAAATATTATATTACGTCTGCAATATTTGTGTACGCAACCTTTTAGTCTGTGCACTTATTAGGCTATATTACTTATTGCAGTAGTTTACACTGCTGCTGCTGTTGCTAGGCTGCAGGAAGCCAGGAATATGCTCGACAGTCACAACATCTCCCTGATCTTCTTTCTTGGGATTGTACTTAATTTAATTCAATAAAGAGTGAGGTCAGAAACCTGGTCCACGGAAGTACGCGGACACAAATGACGACGCCTGGCCCCGCTGGCACAAACGCACGTCCTCGGTGAGCATACAAACATCCGTCCAATACTGAGATATTCAGAGTGTTTCCATGACTACAGTAGTAAACAAACGTAACGTCTGTAGAGGGATGTGGACTGCTCTGCTTTCTGCAATTCTGTTTGAATGAAGACGTGACGGCGTGTCCTAAATGTGCCGATGTCTGCAGATATGTTCAGCTAGATCTTCGGCCGTGTTTTTTTTATTTTTTTTATCTTAAGTGCACCCAAACAGAAGGAGTCAGCTTTCTGTTGTTGTTTCATGTTATAGCGCGCCTAGCTGCACCGTGCAGACTGCACGCTACGATTTTCAGGTGACGCATTTCAGAACGCATGAAATCGATCTTGCGTAACTCGAAGCGTCTGCACACTTGCATGGACCATGTTTCAGCCCTTAAATTGAGGCGGGAAAAATACTTACTTAGTCTAACTAGGGCTGCACGATATGAGGAAAATATGCGATGTGCGATAAGGTTGTTGAATATTGCGATAACGATAATACTTGCGATAAATAAACAGTCATATCAGTTCTGCTGTTTTCAGTATTCTGCTAAAATACAACAAACTGCTTGTTGAATTAAAAAAAAAAACTGAAAGGAAGTTTTATTAAGGACATTTTATTGAACATTGAACTGAACACAAAAGGCAAAAAAAAGAATGATAGTTACATTTTAAAGAGCAGTTTTCTACTGATACTCTCTTTCAACTAAATCAAAAAATCCCTGAGTGTCTGTGTGCAATGACAATAAAAAAACAATATATTGTGCAGCCATATCGCTCCATAACGGCTCAATAAGTTCACACAGTTTATTCAAAAGACGACTATTCTGACTCCTGCCTCAAACTATTCTTTTGTCAGGGAGCACTTTAGTACTTTATACTACTTAATACAGAAGACTTGAATAAAAGTGGACGGTGCTAATTAAGCAA
Organism: Heterobranchus longifilis; assembly: GCA_028570985.1. Classification (NCBI taxonomy): domain Eukaryota; kingdom Metazoa; phylum Chordata; class Actinopteri; order Siluriformes; family Clariidae; genus Heterobranchus; species Heterobranchus longifilis. The sequence goes on from JAOVVB010233222.1 coordinate 2,167, forward strand.
CGATAGCTTCCTCTGTTTTGGATTCTGTAGCTCTCGGTTTCCCTGAAAGGTCAGCAGCGTCGTGAAAACTTTATCACAGACATTTTAATTAACTTTGCCGCCATTAGAGAATCCACCGATGGCAGAATTAATTGATTTTGTCGCAATATTTTGACCAAAACTGTCAGAAATCTGTCTTTAAAAAAAAGTACTTTATAATGCATAAACTATGCATTCCAAAACTCATAAACAAAATAAGTGAAATCATATGTGTGCGTGTGTGCAGACAGACGAGACAAAAGGCTTATTGAGAGTCAGGCCTCAGGTAGGGGAAATCCACTTGGACCACCAAACCTGAAACAACGCTTTTGGTTTCTTATTCCACTCACACACACACACACACACACACACACACACGAGCCACATTCGTAGCTGAGAGGTCTTTTCAGGTTATTAGTGCTGCAGTCGTTGCTGTGAATCTGAAACGAAGACTGTGGCGAGAGAGTAATATCTCCAGAATCAGAGGTGAAGTAAATATCCTCGGGGCGCTCTCTCTTTGTTGCACAGTCAGAGCGGGCAAAACAGGGTCTGATTACAGTCTGTGTTGCGGCTTCATTCAATATCAGTTTTGGATTGAATCGGCGTGTCTGCCCCGCAGATGACTCGGATAGTGAGACTGAAGTCATAATTGCCGTCTGTGCGGCAGTCCTGCGGTCAGCCAGCAGACGTCGTGTCGTCGTCTTCTGCTGCTTTCTTCTCCGGTGATTGCTTCGTGCGTCGCTCGCGTGTGAGTTTAAGCCTCGATGAGTGTGAACGTATAAATCTGCTCCGTGTGTTTATGAGTGAACGGTCACGAGGAATCCTCCGGGTTCTCCGGTAATGACTTTATCTAACAGGCCTTCCCGTGAGAGGCGACTATTGGATTGCTTGTGAATTATCATTGCGAGGGGAAACAACACGACTGCAGGGTATTAAAAAGAGATTTATAGACGCAGCAGTCTCCTCGCAGCAAACTGTTTGTTTTTCTTCCTCGCTCCACCCCCCCCACCTGCCGCACCGCGAGCAGTTGATCATCACTTTGCTTCCACCTCGGATCATTGCTCCCATTCCTGCAGTAACACACGCGCACCGGTGAGGGAACTATAACAAGCAGCACTCCAGGTTTATGGCAGTGTTGGGAAGATCACACAAAGCAATCAGGGTCAGGGAAGTATGTGCACTAATGCAAATAAATGCTGAGCAAGGTCCAAACTGCATTATCCTGTAAATGTGATCTAAATTATTCATCCTTCCAGCGCGCCGACTGAAGAATTTTCTCCAACAGGGTAAACCGATCCCTGTTTGCCACATATTATTATATTTTATTTCACTTAATTGCCGCTAAATTCCATAAACATAATTTATTTTGCCACCTTGAAGCACTCTTTCATCTGTTTCTGTCTGTGTGTGCATATTTCTCTCACACACACACATGCACACACACTGTATTCTCTGTCGTCCTGTCTCTATAATTGTACCAATTAGCGGCGCTTTGATTCACTACAATGCGAGTTGTCTTAGCTTCGGCCCTGATAGGCGCCTCTTCTTCTGCTTTTTCCTCCTCTCTCGTCTTTGCACACAAACATACATCACACCAAACTCTAATACGAAATCTGGCAGTTTAATGTTGCCTTCCTTATCAGCTCATGCACAAACCACCCAGTTTTTGTTTTTTTTTAAACCATTAGAGGCCACTGTCGGGCACATGTGACTGTTATCAGGTGGAGACCTTGTAAATCCAATTTGGGACACGGTTTGAACTTCATTTGAAGGATTACATTTCTTTCCTCGTAGTGAAGCTAATGCGTTTTTTCCCCCACAGTTGCTGAAAAGTTAACATTAAAGGTCCCGTATTCTGCTCATTTTCAGGTTCATACTTGTATGTTTATATGCTTTAATGTTCAAAAAACACATTTTTCTCATACTGTCTGAATATACCTGTAGTTGCAGAAATCGTAATGTTGAGTTTGTCCTTTAACCCCCCCCACCCCCCATTCCACTTTCCTTTTGTTGTTTTTTTTACCACACGGAGAGTACGGGTGCAGTGCGTCAGACTCGCAGCCTTACTGTCCAAAATAAATCCAGGGAGAGTATGGAGCGATCTCAGTTGCTCAGTTTTAATGAAAAATAAACATAACATGAAAATAAGATGTAGTCTTTGTGTTGCAGATTCCAATAATCCGAGGGAGGCTGAGGTCAGTCTTCTCCTCGTCATACGTAATGCACCCTCATACACACTTGTAAACATAAATACAGAAAATTAATAAATTATGCAAATAGAAATAATGCCGCTCCTACAATACCTGTATTCACCCTCCGTCTGAAACGCTCCGTTTTAGCACCTGTCTCTTTAATTAAGTCCCCTCCCAAAAAAGCCCAGTCTGCTCTGATTGGTCAGCGTTTCCGGGTCCTCCGCATCTGCGCTCTCTGCATCTCTGCACCGTCATTGCAGTCCGGGAATGCCTGTAGCAGCACTGTAGCGGTAGGGTTGGGTACCGAACTCGGTACTTTTAAGGGCACCGACCGAATTAGTCTGTATTACCGAGTACCGATTCACGTTAAATCAAATGGTGACACATTTTATTACCCGAGAGCGCGGAGGCGTGAGCTTCTCTGTCCTGCTAGACTCGCACATAGAGCACAGAGTGAGACACGTCGTCCCTGCAGCTTGTTTGAGTCGGGGCAGTGGCGAGGTGAAAGCAGTCACACGTGTGGTTACACTTTTCAAAACTCCACGCAGACAACGCCGGCTGCAATATAATCTAACGTTAATGACGAGCTGAAACAAGCAGACGCGAGTGTGGTTACACTTTCTCTCTCGCTTTCCTCCGAGATAAACCAACGTGTGAAATGTTCTAAGTAAATAACAAAAGTACAGGTACCAGTATCGGTTAAAATGTGAATGGTACCCAACCCTATGTAGCGGCAGTTTCTATTTATACATACTATAGTTGTGACATCACAACCGTACAGAAGTCCTGACTGCTCGTTTGCAGGCACAGTTTCTGAATACGATCTGCGTGCATTTCTCTGTGAATTGAGCTTTTTGTAATCTCGCGGATTCAATGCGCTTTCACTCCTGGATAGTGGAAAAAAAAACCTCCCTGGCATGTTTGTATTTCCTTAAATCAATCACAATCGTCCTGGGCGCGCCACGCCCGGCATACAGCGACGTTTCCTCTGCAAAATAGCGTCAGAAGGGAATCCTTTTCGGTGGAACACCTCCACGAAAATGTCGTGAACTATATTCTTCAAAACTTCAGCGTGTAGATTGATAGCTCGGAAGTTGTTTGTGTTTTTTTTCTGTAGCGAATGGGAGCACAGACTTCCTGTTGCCGGGCAGATCTCCCGGAGGCTTTATCCTCCAGTTTGCGTAGTAATCCAGACTAAGCATTTTGATACTTTCAGTGTTTCTATAGCACCAATTTTTTTTTTTACAATATGGGACCTTTAAAGATTTATTATCCAACAGCTGTGAGATGATTCAGCAGCTCAACCCAGTTTCAGCCTCAGACAGTTTAGCTGACCGGATGACAGGACCAATCATTACCGTCTGAGACTGAGGGAAGCAAAGAGAGAGAAAACAGCGTGGAACAGGCAAGTTGGGCTTAAAAGAGGGAGAGACGAGTAAAAAAAAAAAAAAAGATGAGGGAGACGGTGACAGAATGGGAGAAAAACAGAACAGAGAGTGAGTTATGGTGAGAATAAGTAACACCAGGATAAGACCCGAAAAGTAGCAAGAAGTTTTTTACCGGGAGAAGGATGGAGCCGGAATACAAAGGCAGTGAGAGGGAGTGTGTGAACAATATAAGGACAGAAAGTCGAGCGCTAGCAGAGCCGTGCAGTTGTGTGGGATGATGTGAATGAGGCGACTGTGACACTGACACTCAGCTGATCAGCTTCCGGATGGAAATGTGTCATATTTTACAAAGAAGTTTCAAAACTGCCTTTGCAACGCACCCACATCTCTGCACCATCGCTTATTTTGCCTATTTTAACTGCACCGTGTGAAAAATGTCAAACAAACACCATAAAGCCGTTGGACTTCCCAAACTCTGCAGAAAGAAATCTGCTGCACGCAGACACAAATACTAGCGCTGCGTTTTTGTTGGCAGGGATTAATTCATACTTCACAGTTAAAATCACAATTGCAGGCTTATTCAGGCGTCACATTCCAGCAGATCTGTCAACGAGAAGTGACCCACTTTTTTTTCCTCCTATGAGCTGGCCTGACCTCCCTCCCTCTCCTCTGCTATTTAGTCTGCACCACATGAGCTTACACACTCCAGATCAGACCGAAACCAGCTGCTGCCGCCGCCGCCGCGTGCAGACACCCGTTCACCCAAACTCCAGAACACTGAGACCCATTCATGACCAGCTAGTTTGGGACACTGTGCTTTAGTTACTTTCAGTATGGAAGGTTAGCTTGCACAGTAGACACATACTATTGTACCAGAACAGGTAAGTTCTGGTAACATGCTGTCACATTACACCTCAAAAAGCGTGTAACATTAAAGGTACAAGTGCAGTGCCCGTTCAGAACGTGCTGATGGCTCAGCCCCTGAAAGTGCGATCGACTTCTCACTCGACACTGCACTCCCTTACGTCCTCAGCAATACACCTGCCAAGTGTGAAGTCGATTGGATGATTGTTTCTTGAGATATGCGAAGGACAGTCATACATGCATACATACACAGACAGACGGACAGATTCCTAACTTTTAGAGTTAGATGATGCTGCTACAGTGCAACCAAATAGCACCAGATTTGTCATGGCCACTCAGACATCATATCTACACATGTCCACCAAATATAGTTATAATAGGACAAAGCGTTCAGGAGATAATTACATTTTTGTTATATAAGCCCTGCACACAGCATTGGAGCAAAATTTGAGTGCCAGCTATAGCAGAACTGTACGGAACATCAAAAATCTGAAAAGGTAACGTTTTCCGGTTTGGTCCAGAGATGTTCTGCACCATATTTGGTGACGATTGCTCAAAATCTGTACGAGGAGTAGCGGAAAAAACAGATGTGGACACAATTCAAAATAGTGGAAAATCAAAGGATTACGGTTCATAAGTTACAGGATAAACAGTAAAGTTCAGTGTAATAGTGCCACCATTTTGCCAAATTGCACCACATTTAACAGTGCACTTGCTTGAGTCCCCGGCAATACACCCACCAAGTGTGAAGTCGATGGGAAAGACGGTTCTCGAAATATGCGAAGGAAAGACACACACACACACACACACACACACATTCCTTGTTTTATAGTTAGACTGAGCTGTTGTGATTCCCTCAGCATATGTTCTTCTTTTTACAGGCTTGCCATAAAAGCTTGGTTTAGTTGTCATTTTTGGGAAAACAAAATCTTACGATGTTATGATTTCTGGGTTTGTGTCAGCTTCCCAGTGCATTACAAGTATTCATATTTCCAATAGTTTCCATTATGATTATTGTGTTTGTTCTAGATAGGAATTTGGGTTAAAGTGTTGCTTCACCCAAATCACAAGAGAACTCTTGTTTCCCCTTGTGATATTAAAGCAGATATTTTTGGTGTTGTCTGCTGAGGTTTTGAGATATTCATCTGTCAGACTTCTGCCGCAGAGTTTAAGTTGTAATGCTCAAAAAAAAAGAAAAGAAAACTCAACAGCAACATGTCTTTCCAGGATCGACTCTGTTACTACTTTATACTGAAGAAATAGTCCCAAATAAAAGTGTCCACATTTTTTGGGTCTTTGTGTGAAACTTACCCATGAATCTTCGAAGAATTCGGGTCAGCCCTCGTCCGCAGGGAGGCCTGTAGATAATCCTGTGTAACTTTGGCCACGGTTATTTGACTTTTATCATCCGATCGGGCTGATCGGATTGCGTATGTGCGTGGACAGAAATCTGGACACAATCCGAACAATTTCTCAAACGTGGGTCTGCATGACGAGTGTCTCTTCTGTGCTTCTGCTTAAAGTTTCATTTTCAGTTTTCAGCAGTCAAGTCAGGCTGCTGCTGGTGAAAACTAGACATTTTCTGATTTTGCTGCTTCACAAGAAAAGCTTATGAATAACAAAAATAACGGGACTTTTATTGTGAAGAATATATCGGAAATTAAATGTTTTTATCACAGAATTAGCAGAGATTTGTGTGGAGCACAGCTGAGACCCTGCTGCTCTCTCCTCAACAAAGTGCGTCTCGTATGCACTCTGCCATCTTTACAAAATAAATGAAATATCAAGAAAAGAAGAACGCTCTCTTGTGCACCAAGTGCCATTTTGGATCCGCCTATCACGGGGAATATCTGTGCAGAAATATATCCGACCAGGCAGGTCGCATTAAATTGTGGACACACTCATGCGCCGATTTCCGATTTGGTGCATCTGATCGCAAAAGTCACATTGAAAAGACAAGTGTAACCACTGCCTTTTTTTTGTGTGAAATTCCAGTCACCATCACTGTATTGACAAAGTGAAACTATCTACATGTTTACATGCCACTTAAATAAGAAAATGTTTTGATTTTGGGTGAACTGATCCTTTTTAAAAACCGGTGGATCTCGTTGAAGGCGAGGTTTCCCTCAGCTCTGCTCGGTCCGGTGCACTTTACGTTTCACTCCGTTCCATTACAGCTGTTTGAATTATACATCTTCCTGTTGGGCAGAGCGTCTCGGCTTACTAGTGGCAGCAAGCTAGCGCTCAAGAACTTCACACAAACTGCTGGCTGTGTGATATGTGGGTCAGTGGGTTAGTCTTTTAGCTTAACTCCGCTGCTAGCTGCAGGCATAATGGCTTGCACTCTGCTTTTTATGCCCCCCTGATTTGTCTCCCTCTGCTTTGTACTGTCACATGTGCGTGCCCGTCTCTCTTTTGGCTGCTTTCTTTTCCCTTTCTTGTTCATTTCCCCTGAAGTGTTGGCTCCTGCACATTTCGACAAGCCATCAGCCGCTTCTCGCTGGCGCCCACGCGTTTTACAGACACACAAAAGTAGTGTTTTTCTTACACTACCCAACGCTGATTTTGAGCGACTCTTAACACAGACTTTTAATGCAGATAAGTTCAATTTGCATTGATAATTTTGAAATGCAAACTCCTAAAACTGAGAGCACAAAACACATTACAGGCTGAGTTTTTTTTAAAATTTTATAGTGGTTAATTTACAATGCCTACGCAGTTACTTTAATAGCTTCTGCAAAATGTTTGTTTTTTATTCTCCCCAAATCGAACATCCGTCTTTCTGCTCTGTGACCGCGCGCTTCTTGACATAATAACAAATAACAAATATCTATGATTGAATCTTCTGAAACTACAAGATACAGAAGTGCCTCGTGTTTCTTTCTTCATCCTCTGCTCGGAGATCTAAACGCGCTCGGCTCCAGCGGGGAACGGTGGTGTCATGTCAGCGTGCTCGTAATCAAATATTTAACAGCTGAGATGAATAGAGGAGATGGGGGGGGGGGGGATAAAAGAGGAAAAACATAACAAATAAAACAAGACAGAGAAAGAAAAGAATAGGTGTGTGGAAACATGCAGGAGCAGACAAACATGTATAAAACAGAAGAGAAGATAGTGATTTCTGCGCGCTGTTTTGTGTCGTAGCTTTCAGGAAAGATGCCGAGTTACAAAAAGAGGGAATGAATAAAGCAAGAGCCAGAGTGAGTAAAAGGAGGGAAAAAAAGAAGCCAAAATGGAGAGGATGCGAACAGATAAACCACAATATACCAACAACGAGACCGAGGCAGGAGTGAGACGTGCGACTGATCGCAGATCAAAGTGTGGCAGAGTGACAGACAGGACGATAAAAGACGACGGAAGAAAAGAGCGACGAGGAAGACGAGAGGTGTGAAGAGTGAGCGAGGGGCAAATTGAAAGTCATGTCAAGTGACTGGTGTCAGTTCTGTGGGGATCACACAAAGTGATAAGTGGAGGAGGGATAAAGGAGGAGGGAGGAGGAGGACAGGAGAGCAGAAAAGATGAGAGGAGGGAGAGGAGAGGAGAGGAGAGGAGAGGAGAGGAGAGGAGAGGAGAGGAGAGGAGA
>JAOVVB010233223.1:0-10210 GCA_028570985.1 Heterobranchus longifilis
ACACACACATACACACAGAGGAAGAGAGAGCAGGAAAGAGAGAGAGTGAGAAAATTACTATAGTACATTCCAGCTAACATTTGATATATTCAGTATTTTGTAATTTCCATAAATGAAGGAATTATAAATAATTTATGTTATGGACTGCAAGTAACTTGGTCTGAAAGCATTTGTTCCAGGTGGTTCGATCCTTCACACAGCTGAAACTTGGGTTAAAAGTGACTGGATAGTAATAAATTTAAACAAACAAAAAGATAGACATCAGATGTCACAAAATGACTGTCAGGCAAATTCTTACAGGATTACACTGTAGCATCGTTTGACGTACATATACTATATTTAACTTTTGATGTATTTTTTTTATATCACAAAATATAAAACAAAGTATGAAAACGAATTAATTATACAAAAATAATCCAGCACTAAATAGAAATGTTAACTTTATAGGTGAGAGTGAACCTTCGTTTTATCTCTAAGAGATAATCGCTGATGTGAAGGAATGGAGGAGAGAAAGTTGGGTAATTCTCCTTCAGGGGTTTTCTCTCATTTTTGTTTCTTGGCCTGTGGTTCGTATGTGGCAGCTGGTTTCACTAAAAATCTATCCAGAGACAACTGTTACTTCTGTGCTGCACACTTGCACAACTGCGACGCACAAAAAAAAGACACTGCGTTATGATTGATAAGGTGTAGTACTCTGTTTGCCACATTTCAGATGATACTTCTCGGCAAAGACTTGGATGTCAGTCCACTTTGCACAAAATTTTTTCATCATGTGCATGATCCGCAAACTGGTGCAAGGTGACACAGTCATGCATCAGGAGTAGTTCGTAAACAAAGACAAATTTTAGGCTACTGTTTTCATCGTAAACCGATTTGTTCATAGTCCGGGTCATTCGTGTGCCAAGGTTCCATTGTATACGTGACTATTTGGGATCACAATATGGAACGCAGAAACTTTAGCTAATAAGAGTGATGAACAAGCCATGGTTGTAACAATTTATCGTATTAAATGAATAAATACATTTTAATCAACGCACTGATTATGAGATCGCAGTTATGACGATTGGTGATGAATGTGTTAACTAGTTTACAAGCAGGCTAGCCAAGTTAGGGAAGGTTAATGCTGTTTTTTTTATTCGGGATTGTGGAAGTGGCTACAATTTGTAGATCCTGTCATTTTGATGAGAGTAAAAGAATTTAGGATATGTTGTTATTCGACAAAGATTAAAATTCTAAATGTCCATGGGGGACTTCAAAGGGTACTTGATTTAACAGTAAGAGTATCTAACCTTGTAACAAGAAACCAGGCCAGCTGAGAGAAATCTGCTGAAGCCCTCATGTAGGTCTTAATGTGGGGCATCGCTCTGCTCCTGCCTGAGGTTTCAGCTCTCCATCCACTGAGAGAGTGAGAGAGTGAGAGAGAGAGAGAGAGAGAGAGAGAGAGAGGGAAAGATTGTTGTCAGGAAAAAGAAGAAGATGAAGAGACAGAAGTAGGGAGACAGCGAGAAAGATAAAGAAAAAGGGGAAATAGAAAAACAGAGAGAGAAGGAGCGAGACAGAGAGAAAGAAATAAAGACAGGAGTAGGAGAAAGAGAGATGCAGGGTAAAGGGGGGGTTGACTTTTACAATCCTTTATTCTACACAAAAGGCATATTGTACAAAGACAGAGAATTTATATATTAGTTACACTAAAATATAGCTTGTCAGGATAAGAAATTTTGCAAGACAATAAATTACTGACATACAGTCATAAATTGCAGGTCAGAAAATACATACATCTTGATTAAAAAGGCACAAGAGCACCTGCATTTTCTGAGGAGACTTAAAAAGTCCCACCTTTGCTCCAGGATACTGGAGAACTGAATGATTGAGGGCATCCACACAAACTGCATCTCAGTGAGGTACAACAACTGCAGAGCTTTGGACCATGTGGCCCTCCAGAGGGTGGTGAAAAATGCCCAAAGAGTCATTGGTATTCAGCTACCCACCATGGAGGACATTTACAAGAAACGCTGTTTGCAAAAGGGCGAGAGGCATTATCAAAGATACCTCTCACCCTGACCATGGACTGTTCACCCATCTCCCATTGGGCAGGCACTACAGGTGGCTCAGAGCCCGCACAAACAGACTTAAAACAGACTTTTTCCATGTGGCTGTTACTGCACTGAACAGCTGATTATGGTATGTTAACCAATACACTACTACACTGTCATTTTCAGTCTATATTGCACTGCTTCATCCACTGTGCAAAGATGAACAGTGGAGGAAGCAGTGCAATATAGACTGAAAATGAAAATATAAACATAAAATATTAGTGGAGCATCTTTGTCTATCATTGCACTACTGCATATTCCCCCCTATTTATTCTGTAATAAAATTCTGTACATTAAATTTACAGATTATAGTGTAACAAAACATGAAAAATGCCAAAGGGGGTAAATATTTTTGCAAGGCATATGCATATCATGTTGAGCATGTAATCTTCTGACAGGTCATTTCCACTGCACAATCTTTGCATGTTTTGTTGCAAATGTTTGTTGTTTTTACCATACATACTTATTATTTTTAATCTGATGGTTAGATGCTAACTGCTTTCATTTCACTTTAATTTGCTGCAATGATAATAAAGAATAATCAATTATAATCTAATCTATTTCAGTCTATTTTTATCATAGATTTTCTACTTGGATACAGAAATGATTTCAAGCATACACAATATGCAATTTAACCATTCATTTCTATTTCTCTTCTGCTTTAGTATCTCATACTATCCTTGATCCATTTGTATTTCAGAATGCATGCAAGTCAGCTAATGAATATTAATAAGCACTTGGGCTCTGCTTATGAATAATAACAACTAACAGGCATTCTAAGTGAAAACAGCCTGTGATTTCAGAGAAAGGCACATAACATGTTTAGTTACAAATACATGAACAGGAGTAAAACATCACTTTAAGATGTGTTTCTTGAGAGCACCAGGAAGAGCACAAAAACTAGAATTTAAAGGAGAGGCTGTGTGGTGATTTTTGAGTGTATCATGCCTTAACCTTTTCTTTTGGCTTAGAAATCAAAAATCTGTAATCATAAAAAAAAAAATCATACAACTGTAATGTCGAAGTAAAGGATCAGAGGTACAGTAAAGAATCGTTTAAAACGTCCCTAAAAAGGCATGCATGTATGTGGATGGCATTTTCAAAGACAGTGTTTAAAAATAAATAATTAAACAAACTAATATAGGGGAGTTATATAATTGAAACTTATATGGGTTATAAATGTGAAGAACTCACTGGAAATAGGAATGGAGCCAGATCTGCTTCTGTGCTGTCTGTATACTGTAGGGTAAAGAACCTCCAGCTGGAGAGATAATAATAAGGAATAATGTAATTAATATTAACATTTATTAAGTAATGAAGCCTCTTTTATGCACAAAAAAATGTCTGTCTTTATGTTGTCTGTAATTTTTGTATATTTATCTAAAAAAGAAAATAACCAAAAGATGCACTTTTTTGTAGTTGAGTAATTGTAGTAATTGAGTTATTTTAAAAACTTTAAATAAAAAAAATAAAAAATAATTCAATATACAGAATGTATATTTTTTTAAACCTCTTTTTAAAAATGTCTTGACATGAATGGAAAATTGTGTTAATGTTTAAAAATATGTACAATAATTATTTATTAAGATAAATGCAAAGCACACCTGGATAGCCTTCCAAACTTGTTCGAACATTATTCACTGAAGGATAAACCTGGGAGAAGAGAGAGAGAGAGAAAGCAATAAGGGATCACCTTGATTATAGCACAGTGCTGCTAAATTCTGGATTGTGATTGGTACGAATGTGTTGATTGATTTCCTAGAACAGCAGCTTTGTCAGTACAGCTACAAATCACTGGTTAATATTAATGTTATATTAGTATGTTATGGTTTCTATAGTAACGGCTGATTCAGAAAGACTTGTGCAGTGGACGCTGCATGTAAAAGGATTAAAAACTCAAATGTAATCTTTGATAATAATGTAGATATTAGTCTTCAGCTTCATATTCATGGAGCTAATTCTTAATAAATTGTCGCCTGTTTCACAGCTGTGTGAGCTGTAAGACTGAAAGCTGGACACACACTCACTGCATGTCTGTAAACCCCTGGCGCACCGTTGCACAAGGGCATTCAGCTGGTTCTTCTCACACGACAGAATGAGGAACATCTCAGTTTTTCCTTTTTATTAAAAACACGTAGAAGTGACATCCCAGAAAACAGACACAGGCGACACAGGGATTAGAGTTAAACTCCTGCTGCTAAAATCTCTGCAAAAAAAAATGAAAATCAATCTCCCTGCTTGATCCTACACTTTTTAATATTGCACTGCATTTATTCAGCTAGCAGGGGTGTAACAGTCAGGAAGTTTGGGTTGAGGTGCTGATTTAAAAGGCAATTATTATAATTTGATTATTATTGAAAAAGCAATAATATGGTATTAAATATCAAATGGTATGTAAAAATTATTTCAATATTAAACTGACGTGTAAATAAAGTATTAAATTTTTACAAATCATATGATTTTATAGCAGATTCACTGGCATCAATTATTATTATTATTGAATCATTGCCTTATGTTCTGATCTGCGTTGTAGCGGTATTGTTAAATTTTGAATTGTTACACTAGGAATATAACTGAATCATACTGTATCATACCATATTCAGTAGTAGGTAGTATCATAAACCGCCTTTGTGAATCAAATTGCTTAATGTTGTATTTTTAGGGGATTCATTGGTGTTGTCCAAATACAGCAAATTAAGAACAAATGATTTAATTAAGACCTTTTTAATACCACATCAAGACAAAAACAATATCAATACTGCAGCAAAAGATAGCAACAAATGATCAAACTGTTTTTGAATAACAGAATATTCAGTGCAAATTAGCAGAACATAACTGCCCTCTCACTGTCGAAAATAATGCTCTGGCAGTAGACCCAGTCCAATGCATTTACCTACAAATAAGTGTTGAGTTATAGCACCGCTACTGTCAACATGATTGTCAGAGATAAAAGACAAACCATCTCCAATTCCTATAGCAAAAAAGGCATAGTATTTGTTATAGTACTTCATTCTGCCACTGGGTACTGTCAGTCTGCCACAGAATTAATCCGTCCTACTCAGGGACCCTGGGTTTCAAATAGTCAATCATTTCCTTTCTAATCAAATCGTGTCATTGCAGATTTAGGGGTATGGGTATGAAACATTATATAATAATATATTTTTTTTATTATACTTTTTCTTTATTATTATAATTTGTTTTTGTTCAGCCATGTGTATATAGTTGGTTAAAATGAAATAAAATTCATCATATTGCCTAAGTTGTGCTAAAAGAAATGATATATCTAAAGAAAACTCTTTGTGTATATTACACAATCCTGACCACATACTGTATATATTCATTAAAACATAGTAATGCAAAAAATGGCTAAAATGCTCTGGTTTTTAAGGGCTACATGCTCCGACAAAACACCTTTATCTGAAGTGCCATCTTTACACACAAAAGAGTGTTTAGTTCTTATTATTTTTACTTCGTCTTACTCTAGATATGGGTAGATGGAGGGGAAGGTTTGTAGGTTGGATTTCTAAAATGTGAAATTAATAGAAACATCAAATAAATAAATATTGTATTAAAGATTATATTTATTTGTTGTTTGTCATTTGTAGTAGACCACTTTTGTGCTGGCAGGTAATGATGGGCCATTCGGCTGGCTCCCACCGCAAGTATATTTCAGTCCTGTTGGAAACACTGCTGTAGTGTATGGTAGCAGATTCTGTGGTGCTGGCAAATGAAGAATCGTACGACATGAACAAATCACAGCAGATTTATGATCATAAAGTATTGTATTGTTGCAAAATCAGTGGCCTTATGAACCAAATCAACTTCAGTGGTATCATCAAATATCAAATTGTTTCTTCAGGACGGAAATGATATTGCATCAAGATCGATTACTGAATTATTGCCTTGTTAATCAACTTGAATAATCCTGTATATATCCTGTTAGATTAACTAGTATTTTTAAATATTGACTCACTGTCTTAGAATTCTAATTCTGTCATAGGAGTTTTAGCGGTATCATGTGCCTGGTTGAAAGGTGCTGTCAAATTTCTAAAAGTTGCAAGAGATTCAGAAGCATCATTTAATACTGGATCACTGCCTTATGAATCAATAATTACCCTTACGACTTTTTAATTTCCCCTACAATATTGTACTATATTATACTGTAGTAGATTCAGTGGTTCTCAACCCTGGGCCTGGAGAACCCCTGTTATGCTCAGTGTTTTCCCTGCTCTATCTCTCCCGATTTAACTAATCAGCTGATTAAAAGCCTTTTCTGAATTGAAGTGGATGTGACAAAGCAGGGAACACACTGTGCAGAACAAAAACCCTGTGTGACAAACAATTTCATAAAACAAGGGAATAAATTATTAAAAATTCAACCTGCACTGTGATTGTGTAACTCTGCCTCAAACTTTAGGCCAAGTCTCTATTATTAGAGCTGAGTCATATAAAACGTCATGGCGAGGAAGAAAGTGATAACACAATGAGGTTTTCTCCTTTGTTTTAGATAACAGCATCACAAATCACATGCCGATTCAGTGTGACATTTTAAACTGGTAGCTACTGTATAAGCCTTCTATATCTGCACATGAGCTTTATAGCTCCAGCACAAACATAAGGAACGTACATTTAAAGCATCAAACCAATCTAATGTGTTTTCTCTATTTTTAGAGAAGTCGGAAATGACAGAAACAAATCAGTGAGGTAGTAAACAACTGTACAATGTTGTGTGTGGGTTGGTGTTTTAGACTTTTGCAGATTGCTGAGCCTTTACCAGGTGCACCATTAGATGAGGGAATAAAACAATCCCAGTGATTAGATTGAAAAAGATCAGTTATTTCATTTGGCACAGTATATAAAAAAAATCAAATTAATTTTTCTGTAAATGTAAATAAATCAACAATTTCACTGTTTGTAGTTCTGCCCGACTGCTTTAATGAAGTCATCAGGGCAAATGAAGTACTCATTTATCCTAATAGGTGAAGTGAATTAGGAGGAGGAAATGTTCAGTGTGCATCCTCGCACTAAAAGGCAAAAATCTTGAAATACTTACCAGCAGGAGTGGTTTCTCTGGAACAGTTAATAGTTTCCCACTCTTCCCCAACGTCGTCAGAGTATGCTGGAACTCTGCTGAGAGCCACTTGGTCTTATCGAGGCCCATAGAGCCAATGCTGGAGAACTGACCAATCACAGGCCAGTTCTCTGCGTTCTGCACTGGATGTGCGTTTTCCCTCAGCAACTGGACAGAAAATGTTTATTAGAACCGCTTAGGAGGAATACAGTTTAAAAATACAGTGTTATTTGACAAGATTATATTGGTAATAAACTTTTCACAGTCTTTGTACAGTAAACTCACAGTCTTTGTACAAAAACTAAAATTAAACGTCACAGTCCTTTTTTTTTTTTTAAAGATATTTGTAATATTTTTATTGTACATACTGACTAGAAGATGCAGATTTCATATTAAGATTTTGTAAAAAAAAATTCTAAATTGTAATTTTGGCAATTGGTATCATCAAATATTGTTATACTGTTGCTTAAAGATTCCAGTCGAGTCATATCATAGTACAGTAGATACACACACACACTCAAAAATAAATCGCACAGTCCAAGACTTCATTCAATCACCTCTAGCTTGGATTGCGGCACACAATAAGGGGCCAGTTCAGGTGTGAAAATGATTCCTCATGCTCTCAGAACACACACACACAAGCACGCACGCACAGTACTGTGCAAAAGTCTCAGTATTATCTTTATTACAAATGTTATATACTGTATGTCTATCTTATCTGTATTATTATGCACAAAACCATTCACCATTTCCAAACATACCGTAAAAATGAATAAATAAATAACATTACAGAAGAATATTTGCATGTTTGTAAAGAAAGCAACATGTTACAGACCAGTCTTCAGAGGTAAACAAAAAAACAAACAAACAAACAAACAAAAAAAAAAAAAAGTAGGTTCCTCGATTTTGAATGAGAGCAAATGTGACAAAGTTACCAGAAGTCCTCTGGTATATTCTCCAGCATGCTAAGGGAACCTAACACTTGTCCTACAGATAATATGGTGCCCAAGACTTTTGCACAGAATACAAACACACACACACACACACACACACAGTTTGAACAGTTGCTATACAGATGTGATGTACTACTTATGGCCTGTAAAGTCTTCATAATGGCTCTAATTTGAGGTGCTGTTAATCGGTGATTTCTGAGGCTGGTAACGCTAAATTATCTTCTTCTCTCCAGCAGAAGTAAGTTTGGGCCTTGTTCTTCTGGGATGGTCTTCATGAGAGACAGTTTCATCATGGTGCTAGATGGGTTTTGCGAATGCATGTGACAATACCGTTCTTGGAAGAACCTGACCTTTGTGTCTTAAAATAACAATTGGCTATTATTGTTCTAGAATGTAGACAATAATCCAAACTTGTGTCCAAACTTTTGACGGGTACTGTATATATAAAAGAATGGAATTTTGTTAATGAACTAACATGTTTGAGAGTTTACCTTTGAACTTTAAAAGTAAATAATTTGAACTAGCCTTGCTAACTGAATGCTTTATCCAGTAGCAAACTTTGCATTCTGGCAAAACAAGGGCAAATACCACAGCAATTTGACAATGAGTACCATTTTTATTTATATTTTTCCTAACTTTACATAATCAGTTTTAGTTAACTTTAATTAAGAACTAAAAATTAAGTTCCCTTTTATGGTTTATCCTCCAGAGACCATACTGACCATATTTTCTCCCAACTACTTTGTGCATATAGACATATTCAAAGGTTAGTAGCCCCTTATTTAATTCTTTGTTTTTGTGTAATTTCAGTTGGTCTCAGTATTAGGCAAAAAAAACCTCAGACAACATATAACCCTTTTACCGCTTCCACAGGATTTAAGAGAGTAAGTTGCAGCCAGGTACTGCTAAATGCAGTACTTGATTAAATCCATTCATTCATTCATTCATACATTCATTCATTCATAATTTTTATTTCAAACAAACAAACATATATATCAATCATATTCTTTACATACATCATCCTTCTTATATTTAAATCAATCAAATTCTTCACATTCATCCTCATTCTTACATTTAAAGTTCATTACATCTGTTTGAAAAGGAGTAGGTTGAAGTGTAAACTTATATAATCCTACCCCTTTCATACATATCACTTACATGTTATACTTACTAAATGTACAATAATACTAATCCAGACATAAAACCAAAAAACAAATTAGACAAGACAAAGAACCCATCTTTCAACAAAATCAAAAACAGAAAAGCATAATGACCCTTCTTCAAAAGAATAGGAAAAGCAAAATAGCTCATTTAAGATTTGTTTTTTATATTTCATTTTGAACTGGTTTATATTTTACTTACTTTTATTTCCTCTTCTAAACTGTTCCATAACTTGACCCCCGCTACCCCCTAAAGCTACCTGTGCTTTAATAAAAAGAGTTCATTTGTGTGATCCCTATATCCTGCGTTATTTATTAATCTGATAGCCTTTTTCTGCATTATAGTTATTGTTTGTGTATTACTTTTATATGTGTTTCCCCAGACCTCTACACAATAACTCAGATATGGTAGTAATAGGGTATTGTAAAGTATATAAAGTGCTTTCTGATTTAAAATTTGCTTAGTTTTTCTCAGGACAGCAATGCCCTGTGCCAACCTCCCCCTTACATATTTAATGTGTGGTTTCCAACAGATTTTGTTGTCTATGATCACTCCAAGAAATTTTATTTCATTTACTTTTTCAATATACACATTATCAATACATATTTTTACTTCATTGATTCTCTTTTGATTACCAAATAGCATAAATTTAGTTTTATTTAAATTTAGTGACAATTTATTTATATTGAACCACTTTTTTAATTTATGTATTTCTTTTGTGGTCACCTCCAAAATCTGTTGCAGTTCTACCCCCGAACAAAAGATATTTGTGTCATCTGCAAACAATACAAATTTAAATATTTTAGAAACTTTGCAAATGTCATTTATATACATAATAAACAGTTTCGGCCCTACAACAGATCCTTGTGGTACCCCACATGCTATATTCATTAATCCAGATTTTTGCTGATGTATTTGCACATATTGTTGCC
>JAOVVB010233224.1:0-10210 GCA_028570985.1 Heterobranchus longifilis
ATAATAATAATAATAATAATAATAATAATAATAATAATAATAATAATAATAACAAATGTGACACAAAATTGCTGATGAAAATGTATTTAACACTTATTCAGCAGATAGCAGCATCTCTTTGTTTCTGAAATGAATAAACTTACATAAATAAAGTGCACAGGACCACCAAGCAGCATCTCCTTGTTTTTGGTCCTTTTGCAGATCTGCACACTCACTTGCACTTTAATCGGCCTTGTGATCTGAAAATGTCATTGTGATTAACCGGCCCGATTAATCGGCCTATCCCTAATAATGTCCTATATCATTATGCGATAGTACACAAGCAACATACTCTTTAAACTATTGCATTGATATGTGATACAGTTATATACAGAATATATGCTGACTATATTCTTCATTTTCTCAATCCACAAAGTAAGCAACGGTTGGGAATTGCAAACTGCAAAGCGAGCGGCGCATGACGCACAGAGATGATTCTGACTCAAACTGCTGCATGTGAAAATGTATTTAGTGGGAGGCAAGACATGAAGACATAACATGGTTAAATTCCAAGGCATTTTGTCATTGTCTGTGTTACTGACTCATCCAAAGTAAATATGACTGTGCTGGATATCCATGTTTCGACATATCACAGCAAATAAACATATTTCTGTGTTTAACTGTAAACAAATGTTTAAAAAGGACAAAGAGGTGTTTACCTAAACACAGGTTTCTATGTAATCGTTGCCTTAGTCACAGATTCTCTGTTTATGGTGTTCCTGGGAAGAAAAGTACCGTGTTCCCTGCTGCCAGTAGAAGCTTTACAAGGTGACAGTGATTAGATAAATTGAGTTGAGCGGTTTCACTATTATGTTGTAAGACAGAGAGACTTTTCGAAAAAAAAAACTATTAGATCATAATTTACTGGAGCCACTATACATAATCCATAGTTTCAGGCATTTTGTCTAATTTGGGGCCCCGGTGTGGGGCTCTGGTGTGAGGCGTGGTTGCTTAAGATACATGATGCATAAATTACTCATATGTAACTGATGGGGTACCAAAGGAAAATAAAACACTTGATAATGCATGGAGATAATAAGTGCAGGACGTGAGCAATTTGCCCTTAAAAAAAAAAAAAACTTTCAGTTTTGTGTTTCAGCTAACACATGGATCGCTAAGGATACGAGCAATCTTGCTTGGCAAATCCTGGACACAAAGACGAAAATCCTGAGACTATTTGCAGAGTCATTGCTTTGACAGATCAAGGGAGCTGGGAAATATAAACAGAGCATATTCTGTAATTGCGGCAGCTCTGGGCTGTGTGCTGATGCCACCCTGAAGGCACTGCTTTGATGGTTTACAGTACCTTCTCAGGGAAGTTTCCATTCTGATCCTTAGACTGAGGCATATATGATGCTGCATGAAAGGCATAAAGACAACAGAGACATGCAAGGTTATTTTATGAGTTATATATCAGTCGGAACAGTAGTATTATGTAGAACAATCGTAGTATGACCAGACTCACCAACGGTTATGCGTCGTCGTAGCGACCCGTCCTCCTCCTCCTGGTGGTCTGTGGTCTGGGTTAAAGCGTGAAAAGTGGCGCTCCTGGTCAGCGTGTCTTCAAGACTGCAGGAGCGTGTTAACCGCTTCTGTCACATAGTACAGGTTTCAGTTAACATTAGGCTGAGATACCAGCCTAGTCTAATCAATTCACAGTAAGCATTTTCAAATCGTAATACGCGGTCATAGTATATATAAAGCACATTTCTTCCAGGAATTTGTAGTGGTAGGTAGATACCTTTTAAATACATTAAAGATGCATGTGTGGGCCACAGAGCATGTAATATACAGTATGAAGAGATCATGAGAAAAGCTTTTGGGCTTCATACCCGTTGGTGAGTAAATGTGTCCATGTTGGCAGCAAGAGGAAGCAGACAGAGTTCAGCTTTCAGCATGTCGGAGCAGCTCACATCTCTGTTGCTCAGCTCATCTGCATAGTATTAGAAACAGTAAGTCAATAAATGAATTAGAATTCATCCCAGTTAAGGCCATTGCACACTGAGTCCATTTTTCGTCCAAAATTGTCACACATTTATAATATGACTTCACGTTGTGTCAATCACATTTACACACAGACTCTGAAACTATCGTCCGTCATTAAAGTTTTCAGAAAAGGTTCAATTTTCTGTGTTTTTTCACATCTGTCAAAAGCAAACGAGAGGTGTTTGACCACTCAGAGCCACCGTCCACACAAACATCATCAAACAAAATGTAAATACAGGACAGGTATAACACATTAAAAGTGAATTTCACACTTCAGAGACGTGAGCTTCTCCGGCGAAAATAGCAGGTAGTTCTGTGTGCAGCAGCGGATCATCTCCAGCACCCACTTGCAGGTCCACTGTGTATCAAACTGGACTACTGACATCCTGAAAACACCACAGCTCCTTCATTCATGCAAGGTTTCTGTGCGTAACAATTTTATTTCGGATGATGGATTAAAAAAAAGCATATGAAAATTACGGACTCAATGTGCAAAGACCTTTAGCCGGCATTCACATAGGATCTGGTGTTGTGACGATTAGCCACGCGGTTGTGTGACGGTGTGGGTGTGTTGCCTGTTTGTGTCTTGATTGTGTTACCATGGTGCTAGCATTTAGCCATGCTGCTGGTATGCTGGGTCCTATGAGGGATTGTCCAATTACTACATCCACTCAGATTTTGCAGTATGCAAGCCAGCATGCTTTTCTGGCTATTCTGACCCACAATCCTTACTCATACTGAATATGAGCAAGAGGGTCAAAGTTCAAGGCGCAATACGATGAAGTAGTCCCAGTTATATGCATACTGCATGCAACAGTATGTACTTTGTAAGGGCAGCTGTAGTATAAAGAAAAAGTATGCGATTTGGAACGCAGTAATGACGTTACACTCCAGTCCGTTGTGTTGTACAGACTCTATCGTTGGCTTCTAGGCGTTCTTAGTCTTTTTCTGGCGTGCAGGTCACCAGGTCTATTTACAGTGCATTAGCTGGTGCTGATACTGGACACAGCTAGATGGGGTTGCTTGGCAACCCGTCATGCACACTAATGTCCGTCTGGTTGATGACATACTTCTCAGACAACCCAAGTTCTTTCCCACAGAAAGCCCATATTCTTACATTTTCCAAATGTCACTTGGTCAGCGAGCTGATATCTTTTTTTCTGCTATCATAACAAGCAAGACGAATGAGGCTGAGAATATGGCATCCGAGCTAGGCCCCGGCGTTCTCAGGCAACACAGTGCTGTGATGTGATAGATGTTGGAATGTTTGCAGTTTCTGAGTTGTAACTACTTTAAGTTTTATATCTTCACAGCTTGAAGCGTAACAAGCCCCTTTACAGTTTAAAACAGTAGTCTTTTCAAATAATTTACCCAACAAAAAAATTCAGCCTAATTTCTTAAACACATGTTTTTCATTTCAGGGGCCTGATTCTGAAAGGCCGGTTTGACATGGATGGGAGTTTAGATGGAGTCAGAATCAGATAAGACAGTGTAATTGGTTTATGTGTGTCAGCAGTGGAATCTTGTCTGGGTCCTGGAGAGACAGTGGAGTACAAGGAGGGGGGCAGCAAGCTGGCACTCTCTCCATCACCTGGCTGGCCTGTGAATCACTCTGTAGAGGATCAGAAAGTCTGCCCTACAGCACAGCAAATTCAGAACACTCTCCACGCAAAACACAACCATCTTGACTAGAACAGCCAAGTGAGAAAAGCGATGAGTCTCGGCTCAATGTGATGACATGTAGGAGCACCTTCTTCTAGCTGACCTCAGACACAACAGTGTGTCTATGAAACCCTGAGAAAATCATTTCCAGTCTCGCTCTGTGACTTCTTTTCACCATGCATGGTGAGAAGCGACACAAGATGGAGAGCTGTCTGAGAATGCTAATGGAGGGTAGCAGTACACCCACCCATGCCCGCCACAGCCACGTTCAGACTTCACACAGCCTCCGTGGTCCAGGAAAAGCCCAATCAAAACAAAGAAGGACAGGAAATTTTTGGGCAGGCTTAGGGACACAGGCTGATGTTGCCTTAAAGGGTGAAATCACCAGGAACGGAGAGATGGACATCATTCCCAGCCTGAGTTGGCTCACTCAGGACAAGTCAAAGCATGAGCGAGTTCTCTCAGCCGTGACTGGTTAGCACAGACAAACACGTTGCATCTTTGCACGCACACAACACAAAAACACTGAGCAATCGAGGCTTGCTGCGTGACAGCGTTTGACCACCAGTCACACACAGACACACACAGGGTTAATGACAAAGTGAAGCTTTAGAGTCAGAACTTTTCAGCACATTTATGTAATGGATAGGCAAAAGCGATGCTTATCGTTTCCAGTATTATTGTCCTCCTCTGGTTTGAAAAGAAATTAAGCTCTTTGAGAGACGACCGAGGGAGGAGAGCATGCTGAGTCACAGGAACCCAAAACCTGGGAACCGCCTGCCCAGCCACGCACTGGGAATACACACACAATGGTTAAAAAGAGATTCCAACAAAGGGGAACTTCTGCAACTCCCAAAGGAGGCGTTCGAGGTACTGTAGCCATGTCACATAATGACTGCAATTTCATCTGAATGGGCAACTGAGATCAAAACGAAGAGGCAACACATGAGCTCAACAGCTGGATGGAGCGAACCATCATCTGGTGCCATTTACCTCTCACCTAGAGTTGGAAACTAAATGGAAACAGAAAGGTTTAAATACAGATACTTGCAAATTTACCTCAAGAAAACTCACCTAAGTTGTGCTCAGTAAATGACAAAAGATTGATCCCAGTGTTGAAGCTTCCTATGACAGAGACAGAAACCATCCTTTGTGACAACAATTTCCTTTGAAATAAGAAAGCACGTTAAAGAAACATTTTCAGAAATATGCATGTTTTCTTTTTCTACCTACAAGTTAGGTGAGAACAGTGTCAACTTTATCTTCACCTGTTCCGTCAAGAGATGGGCCTTTTTCATTGCAGAAATTTTGACTTGTTAAAGTAGAAAAAGCACAGGTGTTACTAATAACTCAGTTGTGTTTTGCGTTCCATTTACCTCGGAAGTTAGAAGTCAGAGCTGGGAATGACGTCACACAAATTGACCCCGTTCCACTACAGTAAGTCGTAAAACCATATTTCACAGGGTAGGGAAAATGTGGTTTGCTCTAGCCAGGTTAGCCATTGTTAGAAATACCAGTTGATAACAACACATTACAGCGTACTTTTTGTATACAAACACCGAAGCAACATGTCCACAGATAGAAGTCGGACAGTATGTACGACTGATTTAATAAGACAGAGGTGCTGATAAAAAGTACTACAGCTTTCACTGCTGTTGATGCACAGGGCAGCGAGATTTTGAGGATTTGAAGTTCTACCGACTTCAGGGGACGTTCCAGTTGAAATTTCCAACTGTGAACTGTGTAATTCTGACTTCCCAGTTGAAATGGAACGCACCAGTGTCCCAGTAAGATACAATACCCAGATATTTCATTATTTACACCTGTGCTGTCCTACTGTGACATGACAAAATGCCTTCTCTGAAAAAGGCCTGTTGTTCCAAGGTGTGTTTAGCCTATCTTAGCTCTTCCATAAAGAGAAGAAATCAAACTGTGCAACAGCTCAACATTTAAATGTATAATAGTTAGGGTAAGACTTTTGAGCTGCTGTATGCTGTCATTGGGCACAGCTGCTGCTAATTGCTTGTTAAACCACCATGTCTCATTTTCTATTTCTATTAGTTAAACACACAGCCATTAAATGTGGCAGCTTTGGAGTCACTGGAAGATACATATTACAAAGCTAAGGATAGCTGCTTCCAGTGGTTTTGCTAAGTAGGCTAAACATCATGGAGGTACCTCACTATTGAACACACAGAAACTAATTCAACATTAATCGTCTCCTTTATCTCCTGGTAACACATTTTACTTTATTTGAGGATTTCAATGAAACATCAGATGTTATCACTGTTACACTCACTTTTCTGAGGGTACTCGGGGAGAGGAGCCACCTGGTAGGCGCAACGTAAGAACCTGGCCTTTGTTTTCTCTTTATCCCCCTCTTTGGCTGTCACAGCCTCTCTCTCTTCTCCAGACTCATCACTGAGGCCCTCTTCAGCCTCAGCTGCATTATCAGCACTGACCTCCTTCTCAGCCACTGTGAATTCCTCTGTTGGCTCCTCTGCCTCCACACCCTCCATCTTTTCCTCGTAACTCTCCTGGTCACCAACGGCGAAGCTTCCATCACTGTCAGATGTATGTGCCACACTTTCCTCTGAATTAACGTCAAAGAACTGATCGTCGTCAACGACGTCAGAGGGAGTGGGTGGGATCAGATTAATGACAGGTGGTGTCAGGAGGCTCCCAGAAGCTGGTGTGCTGTCAGCGCCACTCTTGAACAGCAACGGGTATTCCTCCTCCTCTTCTTCTTCTTCTTCTTCTTCTTCTTCAGCCATGATGGCTGGCTGGGCCTGGGACTCTATAGGGAGTGAAGACAGAGGCTTCAGTCGTTTCTTTTTCAGAGCCCTCGGGCAGCCAGACACAGAGCTGGCTGAGCGGGCCATGCTGCTCCTCGAGGTCAGGGAGTCCTCCTCGAACAGACTGAAGCTGCTGTTAACTATCCCCAGATCCTCTACTGTAATCTGGATAGCCTCCCTCTCACCTGATCCCCGTTGATCCAAGTGTGGATGCTGAGGGCCCCCATTAATCTTCTTTTCCTGCTCCTGCAGAGGATCCCTCTCCTCGCCCCGCAAACATGAGCAGCAGAACAGCCCGCGTGAAAGACGTTGAGTGCTCTTTCTCCACGGGCGCCTACGAGGCCGTTGTTTCTCCGCATTTGCACTCGCCATAGCGCAGTGGCCGCCTGACCATCTATACTGCAAAACGCACCATTCTTCAGTTTGATCAGATAAACCTCTGCAGACTGAAGAGAGGATAAACAACCATCCACACCTCTGAGATATATAATGCTGCCCCGTGATAGAAGCCACAGCATCTGCACACAACACAACACCCTCGTCTGCAACATGTGTTGCTTAGGAGAGGAGTGGAATAAATGGACCAATTCATGCTCCGGGTCAGGTGAACACTTGAAACGAATGCTGGGCTTAATCAGCAGGCTTTGATATGTTAACAGCATCATTGTAGATACAGCTCTGGTTTCAAAGGGCTCTAATAAGACAGCAACACCCTGCCAAAATAAAATCTTGGCATGAACTATATGTAATGTAGATAATAACAAGAAAATTACATTTGGATGATTATACTGTGCATGCGTGTTTGTATTAGTGCACGTGTCCATGCATGATTGTGCATGTGTCAGGGCATGTCATTATATTATTACAAGTCAGTGTTCAATTTCTATGCGGGTCGTCTGTCGGGGACTTACAGCATGTATGGAAACCGGTGAGAATATGGGCTGGCGGATGCTTGGCTCATACAACCCCTATGGCATCAGGTGACATTTCCTTCATTCCACAGGCCCAGTCCTGTTCTCTGCTACATGATAAGTCACCCAGCATCAGCTTAAAACCTTTTTGCCACACCACCCACATTGAGATCTTGTATGAAAAGATGATAACCGTGTGTTTTTTCTCACGCCCATGAAGTGACAGTAGAGTGATGGGGATAATTACTCCTCCACAAGTATCCACTTCTCATCTTCCACTCTGTCTTCGGGGTGAAAGGAAGTTACTACTGTTTGTTTCTTTAACTCTGTCATTACTTTCCTCGGTTTCTTCCATTTTTTTTTTTTTTTTTACCCCCATCCACATTCAGTTCTCCCCTTTAAGAAATGTAACTCCTGTGTTTGCAAGCCAGTTTCCAATCGGCAAGGCGTTTACCTGCCTGCAGTGTGTAAAATCGAGATTAACTTCCTACGGTTTTAAAGTTATTCTACATATATTTCATCTGTCATAAAATTAAGTGCCAGTGCAATATATTACCCACATTCATATGGAAAACTCAGCTCTATGTTTAACTTAAAATCTACCACAAAGGTTGCCTTAATTGGGGTTTTAACAACACTGACTATTTCTTTCCCAAATAAAAGCTGACCTCAGACATAGTAACTATTCTCAAATTAGGCTCAACAATTTGTTGCCGTGCAGTAGTGTAATTTATGCACACTGGCAACAAACAGAAGCAAAAGTAGTTTGTTCTATTTTTCTCGATACCCTGAGCTTTTCAGGTAGTTAAGTAAAGCAAAGTTCCAGAGAGACTTAGTTGCTAGGCACAAATTACAGCACCTCGAGGTGATTTCAGTGGGAGGCCAGCTGACTATAGACAGACTTAGTGCAGTCCTGAAGACTCTTTGTAATGGAATGAAAAGTGCTTTTATACCCATGTCACTCACAGACCCACATGACGGTTTCCACTGGGAGAAAAGGTGATGTTAAGTGAACAACATGGCCTCAGAATTAGTGGCAGATGAGAAACTATTTGGGTTCAGTTTACCTTGAGCATGACACAGCAAATCTGAGAGCTACAGTACATTTAGAGAGGTGAGGAGGACACGCATTAGAAAAAGGAAACCTGCCCTCCACTTAAAAACAGCTGCAAACCATTTTTGGAGTTAAGCATTCAAGAAAAAAACATATATAATGTATGTAAATTGTGTGATTCTGCAGTGCTGAGAACAAGTGTGCATTGTTAAAACGTTGTACAGTAGTGTATAAAGGGGGAATTTGAAAGTAGGGGTCTGACTGTGACATAATCCTGGTCAATACTTCGTGCCCAACAAAGGGGGGCAGTAGAGAGCAGATACACAACACTGACAGGACATAAAACAGAGCCCACCACTTCTTAGAACGACCTCCTCTGGTATTCACAAGTCTGGATAAAGTTAAACCACACAAGTGCTTTTCATTCGCAGCCTAGTGAGGCCGGCTTTCATGATATCTTGATCTGGTATTTGCAAGAATATCAAGTTTTGTCATAATCCTTTTTACATGTTGTTTGAATATACATAAGCAGTAGGGGAACGAAAAGATATATGTAGGATTAATGCTCCATCTCCTTTATACAGGATATGTTTGAAATTAGCTGAAAATCTGTGACCTTACTGGCAGATTTATGAAAAATGAGTTCCTTATGATAAATGTGGAGAGACAGTGTAAGTGACAGACAGACAAAAATGAATGTTTCTCAGCTGCCATAGCCTGGGGCCATCTGTGGGAGAGATGACTGAGACAGACATGGAAACCCAGCATTCTCCGCTCTCTGAGTGACGATGTAAATTCTAAACTATTCTAATGATTAGTCTTTAACTCGGCTCTCTCGGGTTTGTTTGACTTTCTCCGTGCATTCGTGCTGTTACATCACCGGACGTCATTGCATTCGGTGAGTTAGCCTACATGTCCAGACATAGGTCCGTGAGTATCTGAGCATGCTCTGTGTGTTTTTACTGGTCTCACTACCAGAGAGTGGTAGATTCTGGACAGCCCCCAGACGGCCGTGCAGCCAACATCAACACCAACCCTCAGCTGTGGGAGGGCTCCTCTCTAAAACACCCTCACCTCTTGCTCGGTTGCAGCACAGTGAAACATGTTGAACATTTCCTGTGACAGTCATGTTTCCATAGGCATCAAAACTCTGGGTCCATAGTCAGCGGTGGGTTCTGTGGTGAGCATAACCCTGTTTGGCCATACAGAGAACTCACACAGGCACACACACAAAAAAAAAGAAAGAGATAGAGGCTTTTTCTCCACCCTAATTCACAGAAGAGGAGAATGCTTCAACCAGTCTGTAATTACATTTACTAAACAAGACAGCAGCATGAGTCACTTTCCAGAGACAAGGAATGTCACCTCTTCCTGTGAAACCAGGAGGAATGGTGGGAGTTATTACTTCAGAATAACATCTACAACCCTCTTTATATCGTCAAGGATGTTGAGCAACCGCAGAGGGCCAAACAACGCGGCGGCATTCTTAGAGCAGCGAGGGGGGTCTACAAAAATAAGCATATTCAACCGAGGATGTTGAGTTCCCGATTCAACAGATAAATCAACACATCACGAATCGAGCCTTTTCACCACCGAGTTTCACTTAAACAGATGCATCCATTTTGCTTACACAGATCTTCCTGTTTGTGCACGCTACCACCAAACCTCTTGGACCAAGTGTGCCAAATATTTGCAGTTTCCCCTGTGGCTGATACCTAATAGCATGAGAAAAGGAGTTTGGCTGGGGGAGGGAGAGGGCAGTG
>JAOVVB010233225.1:0-10210 GCA_028570985.1 Heterobranchus longifilis
TCTCTCTCTCTCTCTCTCTCTCTCACACACACACACACACAAACACAATGACCTGTTTGATCTTCATACTGAACCTGGACTTTTTTCTGTTCATGACAATAATCCAACTTTGGAATTTGTGTGTGTGTGTGTGTGTGTGTGTGTGTGTGTGTGGGTGGGTGTATGTGTGTGTGTGTTACAGACAATTAATATAAACCTAAAGGGAATATTTTATTAAAGTACCAGCAGAATAAAACATTTACTGACATCAGCCAGAAAGAGAGAGAGAAAGAGAGAAAGAGAGGGAGAGAGAGAGCGTTACAGTGAAATGTGTTAGTGCAGAAGCAGCAGCCATGTGTTTAAAAATAATTAAATAACATTATAATCCCTAAGCAAAGAAAAATATTCATAGAAAAATAAATAAAAATAAATAGTAATAAGACACACATAATACAGTGAAAATATACAAGTGTGTGAAAAAAATAACTTAATTTTATCACTTTACACTACATAATATTGTTTCATTTATTCAGAAATAATGGCAGTAATAAAAATGTTCATTTAATCAACAAAAATTAAACTACAATTTAAAAAAAGTAAAATGAAATAGTTTATGCCTTTACACTATATCTTTTTTTTAAATTATGTACAAGAATAATGTTGTATATTAAAATATAAAATAAACAGAAATTAAACTATAACCTCAAACTATTAATTAATTATTAATATTTAATATTTTATTTATTACTAAATAAAATTGCTACTAAAATAAAACAAAATAAATCAACTATTAATGGAGAAAAAGATAATGCCAGTGAATAAAATAAACAGAAATTCAGCTATATTTTGAAGCTATATTTATGAATAAAAGCACATTAAATTTATTTATTTAATCATTTTACACTTTTGTAAACAATTCATTTTATTTAAATAAAATTAAAATAAAATAAACAGAAATTTAAAGGTTTTGATTTCAAAACACACAGTAATAATGCATGTTTTTTTTTTTTTTTGGGATAAACTAGTTACTAGTGCTGTATGAATAAGTTATGTTTACTTCCTGTCCAAAATGTAATCAAATAAAACTTTTACAATTTCACATTTAGTAAAACTTCCCTATGCTGTTGATTTTTTTAAGACCCATTGTTCGGTTTCACTCGCATCTGATTCGGATCAGGGTTTGTGGGAGGATGTTGGACAGCGAGAGGAGGAAGCTGTCAAAATGTCTGTTAAACAAGCAGAGCTTCAGGGCTGAAGGATTTAAATACATTTGTGTTATTTGTGGTTTTGGTTTGGGTTATTTTGTGTTAGTTTGATTATGTCACTGTTTATTCACTCTCAGCAAAAGAGGAGCTAGGCAGAAGCTGATGCCTTGGAATGTGTATAAGGTGAGACCCTCAGGGGTGTGTACTCGGTCAGTTTCATTCCAGAATGTGGAAGATATTGTGGACAATTTAAAGGACTTATTTTGCATGTTACTAACAGCAGAGTTAATAATTCAGTGCTCTGACTGCATCACATATATCCATTGTTTTTTTCCAATATCTGTGGCGCAAATGCTAGAAAAATATCTAAACATGCAACACCAAAATGAACCTAAGCAACACATTTTCATTAATCCCCATCTCAAGACAGCTCTGAGTTCACTACTTTTGTCTTTTTGACTCCTCCTCTGAGCTCAGTAGATTCCATGGAGTTTGCATGTTTTCCCTGTGCTTGGTGGGTTTCCACTGGGTACTCCAGTCTCCTCCCACAATCCAAAGACATGCAGAATAGGCTGATTGCCATTCCCAAATTGCCTGCATTGTGTGGATGTATATATATTGATGATATATATATATATCCAGGTTTAGGCTCCTGCCATTTCTCTGTGTTTCCTTATTATTTTGAATTGCTAAGTTGTTATTTGTGTGTGGAGATATATATGATTACTTACTGAGTCAAAATAATGATAAAAAATCTAACTTTGTGAGTAAATGTAATGAGATACTCTAAAAGGACAGCATAGTATGTAAAAATAAAAAAGCAAATAAGAACATAAATAATAAGTAGGTACAAATCATGAAATAAGTTAAATAAATATGAATCAGATGCTAATAAAATAAGGCTGAATAAATAACATATACTAAGCAAAAATGAGATATCAAGTTAAATATGAGATACTAAGTAAAATAATGCAGTCCTATTTAAAATAATAAGATACTTATTTAAAATAATAAAATGCTTGGGTAGAATAATGAGTTACTATTTGAAATAAGAAGTACTAAGTCAAAATTGTGAAATCCAGTGAACATAATGAGACACTAAGTGAAAACAATGAGATATTAAGTCAAAATAATGAGATACTAAGTGAGAATAATGGGACACTAATAATGAGGTGCTAAGTTATAACATGAGGTCCTGTACCAAGTTAAAGCAATTATATACTAAGTAAAAATAGCAATGATATAAGATAAAGTATTTATCAATTTTGAAAAATTACACCACAATTTGAATCATGGATGTAGTAAGTGAAAATAATAAAAGAATATTTTTTTCATAAACAATTAAATACTAAACACTAAAAGATACTAAGTCAAAAATGAGATACAAAGTCAAAATACCTTTTTTTGTATGATAAAGTCTATAGTATTTAAAAACAGTGACCTAGTAAGTTAAAATAATGTTCTAAAATGACAGAATAACAAGGTAATAAGTAAAAGGTGTCAAAATAATTGGATATAATAACAACAATAATGAAAAACCTCTTTATAATTAACGGATACAAAAACAAGAATAATGAAATGCTTACTATAACAATATAGTGAGTAAGAACCATGAGATGCTAAATAATAATAATGATACAGAAACTGTACAGTCAGTCAGAGCAGAGTAATAAACAATTTGATTCCAGAGCTTACAACAAGGTGGCAGAGAAATTCACATTAAAGTCACATCTGAAGGCTGATGGTGATGATGATGATGATGAAGAGTTGACACTCTGAGCTCTGCTCTGGAAGGAACGTGGTTTTACGTGTGATGAGTGGCTTCTCAGCTCTTTGTCTTTTCTCTGATGCAGTTCTATTTGATCTTTATTCTGGTGTTGAGAAACTGGAGATGGGACTGACAGGGGTCTTATGTGCTTTTATATCACTTGCACACCAATCCATCCAGCAGCATAAAAGACAACAATAATGAGGGATCCTCACACTGACAAATATATCAAATCTAATCAGTTCAACATGCGCACAATTTACCTATAACCTTTAAAAATCCAAATATTAAATGTACAGTAAGTATTATCTGTGATCTTTATCATATGTTGGCTGCAGGGCTTTTAAAAGGGAATTAGTTTGCCATACAGTAAGGGGGGAAAAGAAAGTACACCCTCCTTCAAAACTATGTTTCAAAGATCTAAAAACAAATGAAATAGTTAATTATTTAGTAATATACATTACATTTAATATAAACAAATAAAAAATATTAAATATTTTTAATATGTAGTCATTTTCCCCCAAAAAAATTAACTAATATTCAGAAACAGAATAGAATAATATACTGTAAGTACACCCTTCACACTTCTGTATTTCTTTCAATTCTGTCTTGAATTAAAAATTGAGGTGCATATTGGTAAATTATCAGACAGCATGGTGGCTTAAGTGTTTTCTGTAGCACAGTGGCCTCACCCCTCTATGATTCCTGCCTCAGGTCTAAGTGTGTGGAGTTTGCATGTTCTCCCCGCTTTTTGGGTTTCCTCTGAGTACTCCCACAGTACTCAGTTTCTTCCCACAGTCCAAAGACATGCAAATTAAATTAATTGGTGTTCCTAAATTGCCCGTAGTGTGTGAATGAGTTTGTGGTGTGTGCATGAGTGCCCTGCGATGGATTGGCTCCCCCATCCTGCGGGGTGAGGGGAATGGAGCCTATCCCAGGACACTCAGGGCATGAGGCTGGGTACACCACAGGGCACACACACATACACACACACTCTATGAGCAATTTGAAAATTCTAATTAGTTTAATCTGCATGTCTGTCGATTGTGGGAGCACCCAGAGGAAACCAGCCAAGCACGGGGAGAACATGCAAACTTCAGGCACACAACCCCAGGGTGGAATCCAACCTGGACGCTGGAGGTGCACGCTGACAGTGTTAAACACTAAACCACCCATGTATAAATCAAAAGATGTAAAAATATGTATAAATAGAAGATGAAAAAATAAATAAGTACTATAGGTCTTAGTTGTTATAAATTTTCCTGATGAAAATGGCAGTACAATGTAAGTAAATGGAGGCAAATTCCAAAATTCCGTAGTTCTGGTTAACTATACAGCTAGTTATATGAGTAGAAGAGTAGAACTATGGCTAGTTCCAGTAGATGAAAAGAGTTAAATTTGTACTAAACACAGCGTAACTTTGAAACATACCAACTATCAGTTTAGCTCAGTGTAACTACAAAGCTTCATACGAGTCTCAGCTTAACTTTCCATTTCCAGTATTTTCCATTTTGCACAGAACAAAGTTGGTGAAATATGGCTCATGTTACTTACACTTTACTTGTGTTTTGGGTGATAAACTTCACAGTCATAAGGTCATCTCCAAACATTCTACAGTGAGAAGGCTTGTTTATGAATGGAGAGCCTTTAAGACCACAGCTAATCATTCCAGGAGATTTGTGTCCCAGCAAATACACTCCAAGATATGTACTATTTAAAAAAAATAAAAAATTTAAAGTATGTATTCATTCTTTTCTTACTAATAATGCTGATTTGTATTTTCTGTATGTAGGTTTTTGGTTCTTGCATGGCAGTAGTTCCCTGATGTGTAGTATTCTTAGCTCCGCACTATACTATAAGTCGTCTATTAAAACATCCTTCTTCGTGTATGCTTGTGTTTCCTTGTTTTGTGTTAGCAGACAAATACCCACCTAGGCTAATCAGTCATTCCTCAAATACACACTACGGAGAGCATGTTCATTCTTTCCAACTTTTTTTCCCACAAAAAAGGCTTTTCTCATCATTGCATAATCACACCATGGCACAACAACCACAAAACAAACAAGAGCCATGATCATGAAAAATGTTAGAAAATTATTTAAAGCCCTAAAGCCTGAAACATCACGCTGCTGCTGCTCTAAAGAACACTCTGACAGCTTCCTGCTCCCGCGGTCCAGCTTCCTCCTACAGACCACAGCACACACACACACACACACACACACACACACACACACACATAATAAATAGAAATCTGTCAAACAAATAAACTGGAAAATAACACACAGTTTTATTGTTATGTGGTCTGTGGATATCAGAGAACTTGAGATCAGTAATATGATCAAAGGACCATTATGGAATAAAACACTGCGTGCGTAGTGCTGTTCTAATAAATGAATCAGTAACAGGGTGGTGTGATGAAGCAGAGAAAAAAACTGTCATACCAAAGTTGATCATTTTATCATAACAGCACTTTTTTTTTTTTACAATTTGTTACAGTTTTTCATTTAGTAAAGAACACACATCATATATTTTATCTGTTAATAGTTACATTTAACTAATTCATTTTCTCACTTATGTTATAGCAGCTATAAATAGTTAAGCTTCGCACTTAGCTCCCTTTATTTTCTTAGAAAGCATTTTACCACAGCTTGTGATGTTATTAAGAAACTGCAACAAATGTGTAAAGTCCCCTGTCCTGAAGATGTCAGTTGAAGACTTAAAGTTACTAAAGTTTTACCTCTGACATTGGAGACTCCTTCTTTAAATGTAGAGGTGGGATGTAAATAAATGCATTCACTCCATTTCTTAAGAGCATATTTCATGTATTTGTACTTTATGTGAGTAGTTTTATTAGAGCATAAATTTCACTTTTACTCCACACAATAAGTACAGCAAATATCTGTACTTTTACTTAACTTAATTTCTGCATGGCATTGTTATCTAACTACAGTGAGGTAGGAACTTTGCCACCTGCTGACAATTATGTGTAATTGTGTGACTTTCTTTTCAGACACTCCTAATAACGTAACGAGCATTTAAAGTGCAGTGGTGGCTCTAATGGTTAATGCTGTGGGTTACTGATTGGAAGGTCTGGGGTCCGAGCTCCAGCACCACCAAGTTGCCAGTGTTGCGCCCTTAAGCATGGCCCTTAACCCTATCAGCTCCATGAGCGCTGTAGGCAGTTTGACCCCAGCTTTCTAACTGGGATACGTGAAAAATTTATAATTTCTTAGAAATTTCCCCACTGTGGGACAAATAAAGGTATGTCTTATCTTAAATCAGAAGCAGAGTTGGTTGCAGCTGAGACAGAGAGAGAGAGATTTTTTAGTATGAATTTCTGTACTTTTGATGGTATATAGTAGAAATGTAAATGGAGGTCTTCTGTTTTTACTTGAGTAATATTTGCTCTCTCTACTTTTACTCAAGTATTGGATGTGTGTTCTTTGAGCACCACTGAGTAAATGTTAATAAACAATGGTTAACAATTACACACATTTTAATGTGACATATAGATCTCCGAGAATGAGCCATTACAATAGAAACCCTAATGTTAGATTGACCGCATCAGTGTACTGTAATTGTTTAATACTGTCAGAGTGGCTGTTATAAAGAATGAATCAACACCCATAACATTCAGACCAATCAGAATCCAGATATCAGAATCCAAGGGTGATCTAGCGGTTTCATGTTGTGGATTGAGTATTATAAAAATAGAAATAGAAAATGTACATTTTAAAAATCCATTGTTTTGTATCCTTTGTGATAATGATGATGATGATGATGATTAATTAATATACAGTTTGGTGAGTGAAGAAATACCCAGTGAG
Organism: Heterobranchus longifilis; assembly: GCA_028570985.1. Taxonomy (NCBI): domain Eukaryota; kingdom Metazoa; phylum Chordata; class Actinopteri; order Siluriformes; family Clariidae; genus Heterobranchus; species Heterobranchus longifilis. Next base: position 6,780 of record JAOVVB010233225.1, read on the forward strand.
ACCAGTGCACTATAAAACCAACCATGAAGAGAGACAATAAATAGCTTTCTAAAATTATTTCCATCATTCCGCCCTGAAGCTCTGAACATCACGCTGCTGCTCTGAAGGACACTCTGACAGCTTCCTGCTCCTGCTGTCCAACTTCCTCCCACATGCTGCTGGTGTTGGTCTTCAGGGTTGCGTGTGCTGTGCGATCACACGTCACAATGTTTCTTGAAATTGGATTTAAAGCTTTAAACAATGGCGCAGTCTGTAAATTACAAAACCACAAAAGAGCATAATTAATAACTATGCTTAATAACTGATCATCATTACACGAGTGTGTAGTGTTCACTTCAGAGCATCAGGATGTAAAATATAAAAAAATAATAATTCCTGCTTTTCCTCACACACCTCACATAAAAATAGAAGTGTCTATTTTACAAGCCTTAGGACGCTTCATCTTTTACACTCTTATCTTCCCAGCTAAACAGACACCCAGACTGATGATGTGTTTAAATCTCTAACACTGGATTTTATCATGATATTACAGTATATATGGAGATTCAAAATCAAGATTCAAGAACTTTATCATCATTGAGCAAACATCACTACACAACATTGCTGCTCAGCTCTGAGCTTTGTCTCCTGATTTGTCAGAAGGTGTTGATGAATTCTCTATAACAGTGGCTCAGGTAGACAGTAGCACAGATCTACTGATGCGTTATGGATTTTATTGCGACCCCTCATTCACATGGATGAGTACAGCGCACACTCCAGATTTTTCAAAGTGTCTAATTGTTAATCTGTAAGAAGATGTTTATGATTCATCTTTTATGGAAAGAGTCAGTGTCAGTGATTTTGTAACAAACAAACGAAAGCTGTAACTGAAGTTTTCTCGTCATCTTCAGGACAGAGGACTTTAAGCTTCTTGGTGGTTTCTTACTAATGGTATTAACTTATTCCTTTGTCATATTAACTACAGAGAAAAAAAAACAAAGCTGCTGAGACAACAATTGTTTAAACTATGTTTATATGAGATTATATAATGTTTATACAGTACTGTGTACTGAGAAAAAATGTTTTTTTTTTAGTTTAAATATTCCTATAGATTGTTTTTATTTAATTTATTTTTTATTTTAGGACTTTATTACTGAGTTAGTACAAAATATTTCAGTTTTCCAAATATTAATATTCCGAGACAAAATTAAGTTACAAAAAAATATTTGTAAGCCAGAAAAGAAAGCAGCACATTATATACGTGACCACTTTTCAGACAATAAAAAAAATGAAAACATGAAAAAGCAACGGTCGAAATCCTCAGAAGAACTGAGGGTAGTTCTGCGGGATACTCAGTAAAACTTAGCAGTTAATTTCCCGTACAAAAGAGAGACTAAAGGGTCCTCAAAGTGCTGGCACTCCAAATACTAACTTTGTTTCATTCATTACTGTTAATATTTATTAAGTAATATTAACATTACTTTGCTTTATAGTTTTGGGGGGTTTATGTTTGTTTGTTTGTTTGTTTGTTTGTTTGTTTGCTCTATAGTACTACTGTGTATGTATGGCCTTATTTATTTTTTATTAATTTCTTTTGTATTAATTTTTTTTATTTTAGATTTCTATTCATATTTATTCATTTGTTTGTTTCTTTGTTTTTGTTTATTTTTAACTTTTTTCAATTGTTTGTATTTGTTTATGCTCTAATACTGCTTTGTGACAATGCCTATTGGTAAATACACTACATAAATAAAATTGAATTGAATAACATTTATAACCTTGTTATAAATCAGTTATAATGCAATAACTTTCTACTGAAAATATGGTTACATTTATAGTTACTATATGGTACACTGCTGTGAGTAGAGTAAAACACTTAGGGTTGTGCTGTTAGAGGACAATAATCAGCTTCAGGAAGGCAGCCATAACAAACCCGAGCTCCCTGATCTGCTCTTTATTCTGGGAATATTACTCATCTCCTGCTTTAAAGTAGCGCCTATTTGCTCTGTAGAAGCAGGTGGAGCATCAGCGAGGTCATTCACACACACACACACACACACACATGCACACACACACACACATACATATAGAGAAAGACATTATTTTTCTTTCTTTCTTTCTCTCTCTCTCTTTCTCTCGCCCTCAGCTCTTGATATTTCCATGGAAATGCTGGTGGTGTCCTGTGAGCATGGGATCAGCGCTGGAGATCCTCGGAGAGCTGAGGAACGGACCGGGGCGAGGGCTAAAGTGCGTTTACACCGCCTCGGGATCTGAGGCAGAAAAAGACAATCTTCGAAACTGCGAAATCTCTCTAATTGACCCGGATACACAGCCTGAGCGCACAAACCGGCTGAGATCAATAACAAAGCTGTGTGTGAAGTGGAAAGAGGAAAAAAAAATAAATGAAAATAACGCACTAATAAAAGCAGAGATGTAACTGTGGGCTGAGGAGAACCACAAGCTCCTCTCTCACACACACACACACACACACACACACAAACACAACACATAGCATGGCTCGCCGTGATGCCGTCTGCAGTGAAGAATAGATAAAACTCTTCTGATATTTCTCAGAAGAGATAAAAAAGATAACACTTCTGATATTTCTCACATTCTTCATCCGTCTGATCTTTTATCTTTTCTGATTTTACATCTCGACCCTCTCTCTTATTACACACTCTACATCTATAAAAATATTATTAATGCTTTCTTAGGACTTTAAATTTCCCTAGTTTCCGGTTCTCTCTCTCTTTCTCTCTCGCTCTTTGTTTATTTGTTTATTATTTATTTTTAATGGTCTCTAAAAAAGTGTGGTTTATGAGCAAATCGATTGAAATTTTGATGCACAAAAACCAGGTGTTTAAAGAAACAGTGAGTTTAGATAAATGAAGATCTAAGTAAAAATAAGAGGCAAGGGGTATGACATCATCAAATAGTATAGCCAATCAGATTCCAGTATGCAAATACAGGCCATGCAGTAAGCAGTTTATTTATAAGATAAAGAACTATAAATGATTAGTGTTTGTAGCATTTGTAGAATGGGGAATTTGTCACTGTTGTTGTTGTTGTTGTTATTGTTGCATTTAAATATCAGTCAAAAATGTCATATTACAATGTATTTGTTTATTTATGCGTTTATGTTTGTTTTTTTATTCATTGCTTATTCAAGGCTCAGAAGCAATTTGCAATATGTGGATTAAAATTTTATTCAGTGCATTTGTGCTTGTGTGTGTGTGTGTGTGTGTGTGTGTGTGTGTGTGTGTGTGTGCACGTGTGTGTATGTGTTTATTACACTCTAGCTCAGCTTTCTCCGCTGTTAAACTCGCTCCTCGGGTGGCCGCAGTGCTCTGGGTCCCACCATGGTGCATTGTGGGTAGGATGCAGGTGGTGACAGCGAGCTCTGTGCTCTTTGACCTAAAGGAAGAGAAAACAACATCAATGCTATTTCCCCT
>JAOVVB010233226.1:0-10210 GCA_028570985.1 Heterobranchus longifilis
GGGTGGAGGATGGAGGGTGGAGGGTGGAGGATGGAGGGTGGAGGGTGGAGGATGGAGGGTGGAGGATGGAGGGTGGAGGGTGGAGGATGGAGGGTGGAGGGTGGAGGATGGAGGGTGGAGGATGGAGGGTGGATGGTGGAGGATGGAGGGTGGAGGGTGGAAGGTGGAGGGTGGAAGGTGAAGGGTGGAGGATGGAGGGTGGAGGATGTCGTGTAACCTGGGCATGAGGCTTCCAAACAGAAGCTGGATGTTTTTAAACGAGACTTCGGGACAATAACAGTTGATTTTTGTTATTTACGTTGATAATTTGTGTAACAAATGTCCTTATTTTAACCCAAACCACAATGTTTTTCCTAAAATTACCAACCTAGCTTTGTTGCCTAAACTTGTTTGAATTCACAAAACTGCGACCAACCGTCAATAAATATTTGAAAAAAAAGTGCTACTTATACGCTTTACCATGAGCTCATGTTGCTATCTGCTACATATGAAACGTACAAATATAATATATCCGTGGTTTGCAGAAACATACAATGCCAACATTTATTTTATTTTTTTAACCATTATTTAAGGAGGAGAGTCCCATTGAGATCAATAAATTAATAAATAAATTAAAATAAACTAACAAACAAGCATATAACTTACATTTCAAAAAGACAAATAAGAGTCAGTTACATCACCAGGTCATTTTAAAAACATCAACATCTTAATGAGTCTGCCTCTAATTATTTCTATCTTAATTTAAAAGCATTTAGTGGGATTAATTCCCTGAGTTTTAAGTAATTCTTCAACATATTCCACGCCGTGGGTGCAGAAAACAATAATGCTCATTTTCCAGTTTCCGCACGGGCATTTAGGACAGAATGTATTCTGGTATTGGGGTGTGTTTTCCTGAGGGACTGAAATGTTGTTCGTGTGTAAAGAAACTAATGAAATCTAAATTTGCCTTAATATTATTAGAATTATGAACCACTTTTTGTTTTCCCTAGATTATTAAAAAAACTCCCTCCACTCAGAGGCCCAAAACACTGAGAAGCCGTGCTTCGTGGATGTCACATCCTGATGAGTAAGCTCATGTCATAACAGTGTCTCTGCGTCTCATTTCTCTGGGGAGCTAAATCCAACAGAGAAATCCTCCAACGGTGCATGCATTCCCCCTTTGAGAGCACCAAACACAATCCTACCTAATAAGGAAAAATCAGTGTTGATATCGAGCAAGAAAAGCCCTGTCCAGAAGTCTGGCTCTCCCTGGGTTTGCTCTGAACGCCCAGAGCATTCTTATGTAATTACTAGAGACTCAACAGCGGAGGCATAAGCTTTCACATGGAGACAGGGTTTTTCAAACTGGTGGTGTGTGATGCTATCTTTCTGAAATGTATGAAGTTTACAGCCCATGTATTAGTTCAACCCCTGCTAGGTGAGAAGTCTATTATCACCACAGGATCAACTTTGTTATGGACGGAAAAACTGAGCCATAAAAGGCTGCTGAGATGATGTCCTGCATTTTATATTTCCAGCTTACTGCAGTGTATCTTGTGTTGCATTCTACCCATGCTTTACATTTAGTCCATCACAGGGTAACTGAGGACATCCAAAATGACAATCAGGGGATTTTACAATGGAAATCTCTGCCTCTGTCCCCCAGGAAACTCATCCGGTCTCAAGGAAGCACGGGGCCAGATGTTACACTCTGTAAACTCATCTGCGAAACAGAAGTCTAACAGCTCCATCAACATTATCAAAATACATGTGTGTTGTGATATACTTAAACGCACAACATTTTCTGTCTCTCAATCAAAACAACAGATGAAGCAATGCCGTCATTGCGGTCAGCTTCTCCCGGTTAGGATTCCTTCATCGTTCAGAAGGTTTTTATCAGGAGACGATTTATCCACAAAGGTCTCCTCCTCACAAATGGACCCAGTTATTTAAACCAGTAAAAACACTGAAAAAAAACAGTTTTACGTAAAAAATCTGTGTTTCTCCGATGCTGTTCGGCTCATCGGTGGAGGGGCTGTGAGCCGAGCTGCTGATAGCGCTTGCTCAGCTTGTTTCTCTGATAACTTAAGATTCAGACGTCCGATGACTAAAATCCTTCATCCGGTTAAAATATATAATTGAAAACGACCAGAATCTAAAAAGACAACCACGCTGCTGACGCATGTGTAAAGGGGATATGACACAGGTGGTAACAGAACGTTACCGTGAATAAAATGAAAAGATTTCTCTGGGTTTGAACATTGTTGGAATATTCTTATTACAAGTACAAGTCCTGCACTGAAAATGTTACTTAAGTAAAAGTATACAAGTATAATCAGGAAAATGTACTTAACATACTGAAAGTAAAAGTACAGAAAAGTCACGCATTATACTTTAAAAAAAGTTACATTAGTGAAGCATAAGGGTTTTTTCTTCTCCTTTTTTTACCACTGAGGAGCGGATGAGGAACCGGACTATTATCTGAAGTTGTTGAGCCAGAGCAGAACTACTCAGCAGCTCCAAGGTCAGTGAACTTCACCACACCCCTGTGATTCCTGTGAATCACAATGGGAGGTTTCCACAGCCGGGAATAGCAACACAACAGTAATGGGTCAGTGTATCTCTGGTCATTCGATTTTCCTTTCAGAAACGGGGATATTAAAAACAAAAAAAACCCAGTTTTTTTTCTTTTTCATTGTCAAAAAGGGATGAATGAATTTTTTTTTTTAAATGGCTTGATTTTCATTTTCATTTTTATTTTCACACAACAAAAAATAAAATCACCTGAAAACAGACTATACAACAAAATATTCTAAGACTGGATGTGGTCAGAAGGCGAGAGCGCCAAATGTAGGAGTGCCAGTGTTGCTTTAGCCCGGGCTAAAATGTCTTTGGACTAATTTTAGACAAAACAAGGCCTGTCCTCTGCAGAAATCTCTGCATGCATATTACACTAAAGTGAGAGGATTTTCTGCAAAAAATGTGAGTTGATTTTGCGCTGAAAATGGCTTAACACTCCACAGACCAGACCAGATATCGGTACCATCTGAGTTTGCAAAACCTGATTGTTTATAGGGTAAATATAGGTCAATTAATATATGCTTTTCATATTCACAAGACATTTTGTTATTTTCCCCTATTAGCGCCTTTGCATGATTTCCAAAAAGCACAAACATCAAATTAACAGTGATGTAATCTTGAACCTAATGCAACTAAAAAATTAATAAAAGTTGTTCATGGTAATAAAAGCAATGTGAAATCTTACATTTGGAGCTCTTGAATTCTGACCACATCTGGTGTCAGAATATGAAAAAAAAGGGGCTTTTTTCATTTGTGTTTTCTGGTGAGTTTATTTGTTTGTTATGGGAAATAGAAAGTTAAAATCAATGTTAAAACTTTTCAAAGATGTTTGTATTTTAAAATGAAAATCAACCACTAATTTTAGTTTTTTTAATACCCGTTTCTGAAAGGAAAATAGAATGACCAAAAGATACACTGAGCGTAATGCATTGGTAACAATATTGCAGATGCATGAAAAGACAAAACCATTCCCTCTACACTTCTCATTCAGTTCCGCAGAAACTGATGACAAGTGAACTTGCTACGAGGTCAGTATTCCTCAACGCTCATTAGTCATCAAAAGCCCGTCTTCTAGCGCTTTCTTCCGTAGAAGGATGCGACCGGGTGTTTCTGAGAAGACCCTGACCTGCGGTGACCTCCTCCACCACATACAGAGCTTCTTGCATTGTTCTCACAAAGAACAAGGCTGTCAAGGTGACCACACATACCCTAATGAATAACTGTCACCGTGTTGACCCGTGAACTCCTGCGATCTGTTGGCGCACCATCAGGAAAGTAGTGATTTGTGGTCAGAGGGAGAATCACATTGTCAATAAATCATCAGTGACGATGGAGAAAGTGCCAGTAATGAGCGGGGACAATGACCGAGAGTCCCGAGACTTAAATAAAACAAATAAAACTGTCCCTCGGGAGCCGATCTCCATTCATCAGCACTGTTCTCTGCTTCCGTGTGCAGGGTGGAGAAATGTCGTGTTAATCATTGACTCCATGAGGTGGGAACTACTGCACATGAATGGATCTAAGTCCTATACTCACACACATGAAGGACACCGGCCAAAATATGAGCTCAGTATTTGCTTAAGGTGGTTACTTTGTCTGGGTGAGATCTGAAAGGTATTACATTTGACCTTAAACACTCTTTTTCTACAATCTTCAAAAAGTATAAACAGATTATGATCTTCTAATGAAGTTTTTATTTTCTGGATATAAAAGGTCCCATATTGTAAAAAGTATTTTTGGATTATAAAGCAGGGCTAGGTGCTATATAAATACTGTGAAAGTATCGAAATGCTCAATCCACGGAGAAATGCACATAGAAAAAAGTATTCAGAAACTGTGCCTTTAAACGAGCCGTCAGGACTAGACATGGGACAATATGAAAATTTCATGTCACGATTATCCTGGCCAAAATAATTGAGATTCACTATGTTATCCCAATAATCAACAAAATATGTTTAAAAGTCTTAAAAGCGCAGATGTGGAAGATCCGGAAACACTGACCAATCAGAGCAGACTGGACTGGGTGTTTCAGACAGAGAGTGAATACAAGTGTATTCAGACAGTATGAGAAAAATAAAGTGTTTTTGAACATTAAAGCATGTAAACATGTTCGAGTAGGAACCCAAAATACAAGTATGAACCTGAAAATGAGCATATGATCTTTAACTGCCAACAACACGACAGACAGAAGGGTAAAGTCTTATCACCCGTTTGCATGTAAGTCTACACAATCTCCCTGCAGCCCAACAAGTTGTGTAACAGGGTCATAAAACTCGAAGAAATCCTGCCTTAAAAAGTGGCGAGAGGGTAATCACAAGCACATTTGCTGAATAAATGAAGTAGGGCATTTATTTCTAAACACATTAAATGAGTCACTCTGCAGTTATGTGTGAGATGTTAGAGGTCCTGTGAGGTTGATCACGCAACCATGCTGCCCTTCTGCAACGTAGCAGCCCATACAAGGTCCTGGAGCCGCAAGTTTATGATATGCAGTTATTGGGGGATACACGCATTTATCAGTAGGGAAGTATTTCACCTCCTTGTATGGTGCTCCTCCAGTGGGAGCAACAGGAGGAGTCAGCCTGCATGCTTCTTGTCAATGGAGAGGCGGTGTGTTCCCAGGAGGAGCTGCTGCAGGAGCATTAAATCAAAGCCTCAAGAGCTGAAGTTTATCAGATTGGTCCTTACAACAAACATGCTTCATATCATTCAAGACAATTCCTTATTTGGGTGGATTTGTAAAAGTGAAACCCATAATGCAATGTGTCAGCAATGAGCATGAGAAAATACACACTCAAATCACGGTAACTGCAGAAAAATCTCACAAATCCTCATGCCTGTCATTTTGCATCTTCAAAGCTGAGTGCAGCCTGTGGATATGAGGACTGGCAGCTGGACCCTCGGTAATATCACAAAGGGAATCAGAGCCGGCTGTGGAAATCACCCTGACAAGTAAAGGGGAGTCGGCAGTGATGACTGGATGGTCCTGATTTCAGACCCTTATGCTTGAAATCTGCAGCAGGATGAGAAAGTAAATGATTTCCTCTGAATCTCTGGAGCTCTGCTGGTAGTTGGAGGGTGGAAGGGTGGAAGCAGCAATATGCTGAAATATCTTTCTAAGCAGCATGGGCTTAAATTCCAGGAATGCTGTGTATTCGACATTCACGCACAAGTGCTACTGCGTCCATTACCGAGGGTAAATATCCTGTGTAATAATGACATTAACGCCACACAGCTACATGTGTTCGCCGCTGAAGACGCATCAAGCAGCACAGAGCAGATCGAGCCAGACAGGAACACAGGAAAAGGCATAGAGCATCCGGTCAATTTTCAAAATAAAACACCATGTGCAGACTCCCGACAAAAAAGAAACCATTTAACTACGTAGTCTAGTTAACCATAGAAGCACAAAAATCAAGGGAAAACCAGGGAAAATGACCAAATCGAGAGCAAGTCAACGTCGGACAGGCAAAGTAAACTTGAATAAATAGTACTAATAGTAATAATAAATTTTATTTGGAATGCACTTTTCATTTGTAGACAAATCTCAAAGTGCTACAGGGTAAAAACAAGAGCATAAAAAGCAAATAAAAACAGCCAGCAGGAAAGTTCAATAAAAGTCAATGAAGGCAAAGAGCCTGCAGGCAAAACCAGCAAGGCTAATAAAATGCTCTGCTAAAAAGGAAGGTTTTTGTTTGTTTGTTGTTGTTCTCTTTATACATCTGCAGGTTTACACAGATTCTCGCATGATCTCGTGATTCTTGCGTGATCTTGTGATATCGCGAACCCAGCTGCCTCGCCATCTACAGGTAGCTCCGCTTCTGAAACGCTCCCGGTGGGGCATGACGGCGTGCGGAGGACGGAGCAAAACCGCAGCGCAGCCAGAACGCAGCGCATATGTGCTCTGTGGAATTAACGCTTCAGAGATAATAAAATAGTTGCATTGACACTGAAAACCTGTGTAGGCCTGACTATGACTATGAATCAATATCGTTAAAGAATTGGACCGATAAGCAGATTCGGTAATGGCATTGGTATCAATAAATTCTTAACCCAAATTCCCATAGTTTTCGGTGCACACATACCCAGCAATGACAAATGACCTCTCTCTCTCTCTCTCTCTCTCTCTCTCTCTCTCAGTGTGTGCTCCAGCTGTAACACACAGCTGCTCTTGCCTCCACTTGCCAACAAGCTCTGTCAGTTAACTCCCACATCTTTCAACATCAAACCACACATCACATGGGTCAACTTGTTTTCAGGTGCAAGACAACGTACTCGTCATGGGCAGCACTAATCCTGCGGAGCAGCCCTGAGCAGTCAGACAGGTTACACAACCTTAACAAAAATAAATAGTAGCCGACCAGACATAAGTCTCTACGGTCTCAATGTTTAAGATCACTCCCTGTGATTTAAATCTGCGCTCCCATGGGAAAGAGTGTACTCACCTAAAAAGTGGCACCAACAAGTGAACTCACACCTCTTTCTGTCTGCACGTAAACCACGCAGCAGACCCTCCCTGCTCTTTCTCTCTCTCACTCATGAGACTATCCAGGACACACAATCTTTCTCTCTCACTCCCAGCACTCGCTCTGCCTGCCTCCTTCCCGGTTGACAGGCATCGCCATAGCAACCCACTTCAGCTGCCCCCCCCCTCCCGTTCAAAAGGCACCCTCCTCTCCTCTTGGCTTGTCAGTTCTGGGGGGGGGGGGGGGGGGGCTCCTCCTTCAGTGAAGCAGCCCTATTGTTGTGATGAGGTGATATTTCACAGTGCAGGGTTAACCAAAGGGGAATGAATGCAAATAGTTCATCACCTCCACCTCCCCAGACACTGCCCAAAGACTCCTAACTTTATCTCTCCCGTGCCTCCCTCTGCTTTTGTGTGTGTGCGTTGTTTATGTGTGTGTGAGTGCAAAGGCCAGATCTCTGGCATGAAGGGAGAATAGGAGGTCTTTCTGTTCCAGTAGCTCTGGAAGCATTTCAGAGTCATTACTCTACTCTCTCTGCACCATATAGTCCGACACTGACAGCACAAGTCCTTCGGACTTTTCTCCCATGATCTCTCTCTCACACACACACACATTTACTTGGGTCACTTTTGGAGACGTTACATAGACTTGCATTAATTTCCTGGAGACTTACCGTAACCCTAGTCTGGTTTACCGGATGTACAGTGCTGGGATAAAGCCTGACATCTGGAGCTCGAGAGATATGTCAGGCCTCTTTTCCGCTATCTGTTTTGCAAGGACACCGTCGCTGCATCCGGGGCTTAGCGGCGCCCAAGACGATTGTGATTGGTTTAAAGAAATACAAACATGCCAGAGCATTTTTTTCCCTCCTATACCAGAATGTTAACTTGTGCAGCACTACCCTAAACATATCCATTACTTGCCTAACACCATGTCCTAACAGCAAGCGAGTGTCCGACTATCGCGTACATTAAACGCTCTCTGCCCACACTTCTTCATGTAAATAAACCACGTACCTATCAGCTGTGCTCTCCAGATCAGACTGGAGATGCAAGTTAACCACTTAAAAGATGGGTGAGACTGGCTATCTTCCTACATTTGCACTTTTTAAACAGAAAACACATGTTTTGTATTGTGATATTTACTGGAAATGACAAACAATATAGCCAACAGTAAGTAGGTTGTTATTAGCGATGGAAACTTTCAGCTGCCTGACGATCTCCCTCCAGTCAGCTGCCACCTTATTTTATGTTTTTGCAGTGAAATGAGGACAGATAACTCCTCTTTTCACAAATTGGCTGTTCCTCGTCCATTGCGATGCTTTTAACATGAGCGACTGGAATAAATAGAAAAGTGGCGTCAGCTCGAAATGGCCTGCCCTGTTGCGCCGCATCGCTCACGGCCAGTTAGGCCATTCCAATATAGTACATAACCATAACAATTGTGCATTTTATTAGAAAAGCGACGACATTTCTAACATAGTTAGTATACCCCATAATGTTCAGGTCAGATTTGACCTCTGAGGCCCGTGAGAGGTCAAATCTGACTTTCCTCCACATCTGAAATTAAACATTATGGTGTATACTAACTATGTTAGAAATGTCGTGCTTTTCTCATAAAATGCACAATTTCTATAATATGGAGAGCTTATCCACTGTACCAATAGAAAAACAATGCAATCAAACTGATTTTGTCACATTGCTTTCAGGTAGGACACGGTGTTAGGCAGCACCCTCTAGTGGCCGTATAATTATGACGAGAGCAAAGCAGAAAGTCATGTAACGTAGTATTGTAACCGAGAAAGTTCATTTAGTGCGGGTGGGAGGGGTGGTCTTTAACCCAGGAGGCCCAGAGGTGTTCTTGTGCCGCTTGAATAAACGTCACCGTTATTTTAAGAACTACATCACGTTCTACGTCATGTGCATCATTACATCATGTATGGAAGTGAACGAAAGCAACAAATGTACTGATTTTAACCCAAACCTCGATCTTTTTCTAAACCTAACCATGTATTTTTGTTGCATAAACCAAACCAAACTGCAACCACTTCACAACGTTAACCATGTGTTTGAAACTGCGATTTTAGGAAACGCTCCTGTGGGTGGTTTTAGAGGGTAGGATCAAATAACCTATGTGGTCATATGGTTTGGTGGACTTGTTGTAAATAATACATATTGTAGATACATTTTTCATGGTTTTTGCATGAAGATTATCATTTGATATCAATATGATCTGGTCTATTAACCTAGATTGTGCATTTAAAATTTTGAACACCATATTGTACAATAATACAAAGCTATAACATAATGTTATATGTACAATCGTTGCAGGGCGTTGGAGCTAGGAGGGCATTGTCCTCCATCGTGGACAAAACAAATACAAAAATGAATACCTGACATCAATCACGGGGAGTGTGTAATCTGCCTTATTGAACATGCCTTTGTGTATTCGTGCATGTGTGCTTGTCTGTAGCTGCGTGGGTGAATCCTGACAAATTGACCAACTATGGCGGTCATTTGGTACAGCCGCATGCGCTGCTGTGTTTATTAGCCGTTTGACATTTATTCCAAGGCAGAGGAGAGGAGGGTTGAAGGGAAGAGAGAGAGAGAGAGAGGAAGAGAGGGAGAGGGAGGGAGATGGGAAGTAGGACTGATGGCGAGGAAGGTTGGGGGTAGCCGTGGAAACCCTCCATGCGTCGGCCCATGCGTGAGCTGCCATTGGCGGAACGCTCGCCGTGTTCCTGCTAAGGATTGCATCGTCTGGTGCACGGAAGACACCTCTCACATTATCTTCCTCCTTTCTCTCCTTCTCTATCTCTCTCTCTCTCTCTCTCTCTCTCTCTTTTCTTTTTTTCTCTCGCTCTCTGAGTCAAGCTGTCTCCCACGGGCGAAGCAGAGGCTTGCTTGTTCAAATGGAACCCCCACCCCCATCCCACACGTTTTCAAAATGAGGGCAGAGAGAAGCAGAGAACAAGAGAGGGAGGGAGGACAGATTTGAGAACAGAAGTCACATAAATACATTTATTTATTTTTTGACTCTCTCACATGCCAGCGTGCGGCTGCGTTTGTGGAGGTAAATGAGTGTTCTGTTGGTGTCACAGTGGTCACATCTCATTTCCCTTGTGTTTACATCTAGGCTACGGTGCACTCAGCCTTGTGATCACTCCCCCCCCCCCACCCCCCCAC
>JAOVVB010233227.1:0-10210 GCA_028570985.1 Heterobranchus longifilis
GCCACCTTGTGGACAATCAGAGGTACTGCAGAACTTCTGCATTTTGCATCGGACTGATGAAGTGTTAATTAACCCTGAACATTAAGAGGCAGTGTACAATACATGGTTTCAGTATTTTAATGCAAACGTGGAAAGTCTCGTTTATAGAGCAAGTGTGAACAAATCCAAAAACAAGCGTCACTCCATGTTGACCCACTTAAGTTAATAAAAAAATATATATAAATGGCTATGAAATAAATAAATAACTACTGACTTTCATTTAATAGCTCCACATTTATTTATTTATTTCAGGGGACTTTTATTAAATAATTCCATATTTATGTATTGAATTATATTGACTCATTCATATATGTATTGCCTAATTTATTTATTTATTTCAGGATTTATTTCATAGCCATATTTATTTATTTAACGGACTTAAATGGCATTCCATAGCACCACATGTGTATAAAACTAATTTAAATAGTAAAAACTGAAGCAAAACAAAAAAATAGCAATACATCACACTTCAAATTAACACATTTCAAATTAAAAGGCTTGTATTTGGGGCAGAAAGACTCACAACAATGTTTCTTAAAATAGACGAGCACTAGAAACGTATTCAAAATGATACTGCCACTAACTAGTAAACGTGTGTGTGTTACAAGCGTGATAATCTGTGTGTGTGTTACAACTCTGAACACTAAGTCTTCAAATTCCAAAGCGAACATTTCAATCTCTGCCAACAGAGAGTAATTCTAACAGTACTGATCATAGTTTGAGGGAGTTGACCTCTATGATCTGCTGCAGGATGTTGTCCACGTCGGAGGTCTCCAGACTGATGCCGGCCAGGTCCAGCTGGGGCAGGAGGGCCGTGAGAAGCACCACCACGTTGTGACGCATGGTGCACAGTTTCTCCTGCGAAGATCTGATTGAAAAACAGCTTCATTATTAAAGCTTTTAAACACTGCAGTCGCTCAGGTCAAACTCTTGTCTCAGGGAAATTCACATTTTATTCAGAAACATGCCAATAAGTGCAAAAAAGGACACGACTTAAATGTTTTTGGAGAAGTGAGAGTAGAAGCACAGACAGAAGCAGACATTCACACTAAGATTTATCTTTTAAACAGAAGCATTTATGACCCTGCGCACAAACGTGATCCTGCCAGCTACAGGAAACTTTATACGGGAGGTTATATAGGAGACAGATGTTTATTTCTGAAAGTCAGCAGTTTCTCACGCTGGCCTGCAGTCGCGAGGCCCCGAGAACCGCGAGGCCCTGTGCGGTCGCCAGCTCATGTGACGGCTCTGTCTACTACAAAATCTTTCAATAAAATATAGTAAATAAAACTCATTATATACAGAGCGGTGCCTGTATTTGTCTGTCTACAGGGTTTGGAAGTAATGGAATACAAGAAACAGGATTACGTATTTAAAATACAAAATATGACTGTATTCTGTATAACTGTATTCAGTTACAGTGAATACAGTTACTGTCTTTAAAAATAAGATTACTTGAAGGGATTACTTTATTACCTCCACCAGGGAGGTTATGTTTTCGGTTAGTTTGTTTGTCAGGAGGATTACAGAGAAGGTTGGAGTGTAGTGTAGCCAAGTAAGAGTACAATTTTGAAGCAAATTCAAATTGCAGGGCGGACACACACATTATTTTTCACTTTTGTTAACATTGTGAGGAAGGACATGGCCTTGGCAGAGTGCCCTTCTAGTGTGCTTTTGTTATATTTGCTCTAAAATTCATATTCGGGGCGCATTTCCCGTATTTTTCAAAAAGTGCAACAATTTGTGCGTGTGCAGTGCACCTGCCACACGACACTGTGAGAGGAGACGCACAGCCAGGACACTGTCAGGAATGTTGGAAATATAAGAGACAGACAAATGACCCAAAGTATTTAGAATACTTAATTTGAGTAATCTAATGGAATATGTTACACATGATATTTTAGGGCATGTATTCAGTAACATCACTGTCTGTCCAGAATACACACCTGCTCTCTTCACAGTCCTCCTCGCTGTCACCGACGTTAAACCTGCTGGGAGTTTCCGTCTTCTCATTCTTAGATATGTTCTGCTCAGGCTGCTCCCTCAGCCCGCACGCGGCTCTCGGACCCAGGACCACCACCCCCCGACGTCCTGCAGCCTGGGCCGGGCTGCAGGATGATGTAGAGCTCTGATGCAGAGGAAAGAAAGTCGATTTACTCAGAGTTTGCCGTTAGATCTTCATTTAAGATTTAACGAGTTTGAGCAGATTTAGGGATGTCACGCTACGGTACCAAGTCAAAATTCTGAAAACGTGAAGGTGCTCGTTTTTCTACAGCAGTGCAGGTACCGGGGATGAAAGCATATAACTACAACTGTCTGCCGTTAAATGCCAGGGGAAGAAGAACGGCTAACGCTTTGGCTACATTGACCACGTAATGTATGCGCCACTTTTTTACTGGCTACACCTGCAGCACACACTGCGTCGTGCTTTCGTTTTGGCATTTTTTGGGTTTGTTTCTTCAGTTTTTGGACCCAGCACATTGCTGTGAAAAAATATGGGTGAGTTAAATAGATAATAATAGAAACTCTCAAAACCAAACTGCAAATACGCTCATTGGTAGTCATTAAATCATTTCCTGTATATCAGTAGTTTAATTGAAAAGAAATATAGACATATAGACAAGGGCCATGCACACCTTGCGTAAAAAATATAAATAGACGAGTCTATTTTTACATGTGTAGAGCGGATAGCCGCAGCACTTTCGCACTGCTCTCACAGGAGGTGTAGCCAGTTTCATTCATGATAATGGAAGTGTAGTGTTGCAGAATACGCTCCACGAATAGTCCGCATACGTAACGTGGTTAATGCAGCCTCCCCGTAACAGACAAGGCTATTAAATGGAAGCTGAGACACGCATGGGAGCTATGGGGGTAGGACACAATGTAACTGGAGCTGCAATGTTGGAGGGTTACAGCAGGGGGCGCTAGAAATAAAAGGAAGGTATCTGCTCGGGTGCTCTTTGGGTGCACCAACAAATCAAATCATCTCCATGTTCTGCGATCGTGCGCCACCTGTCGAGCCTGTTGGCAAGTGCAGACCAGATTTTAGTGCACGTGTGTAAAATCTCTCCTCTTTTTACCCTCCTTGCTTACAGATTTTTTTTACTTTTATTTTGAAATTTAGCAGAATGATGTCTGTTTTAACCTCTTGAAACAGAAGCCAATATTTAACAATTTCTGCCTGTTCTATTTGTTACATCTTAATAATAGATTTACAGATTTAAACATAGCATCGTTTTACTTCTACCTACTCCTTTTCGAACGCTGTTTCTTTTGTTTTCTAATGTTTTTATTTTTATGTTTGAAATAAATGAAATTAATTCAGTCATTCATATTTTTAGAGGGCAGTTAGGCCATGCACTGTATTAGAGTTTAAAAGTATTGAATTAATTAAAAAATTGTAATATGTGGGCACACCAATAAACTACTGTAAAATTAAATTGTTTATAGTGTTGTGTAGTTATTTTGATAGAAAATGATTTTTCTATGACATGATCTAGAAATACTGACTGAAAAACAACACATTTACTATTATTTGGCCTGTGACTCCTTATATTTTTCTGTATATGGCCCACAATCCAAAAAGTTTGGCCACCCCTGGCCTAGAATAAAGCATTTGTCTTCATCAAGCATTGTGCTCATATGTGATTGTTTGTAATTTACCCTCATAATGAAACATTGTGTATAAACTGTGCTGACCTCGGCCTCGTCCGTCTGGCAGCCGACCTCTCTGCTCCCCGAGGATGCTGGCGGCGTCACCGACTCTCCTTGCTGTGTTTCAGCGCTGCTATCAGCAGTTGCGTTTGTGATTTCCAGATCTAGGAGCCTCCGTAGCCCCCGGGCCTCTTTCTCCAGCGCAGCCAGCTTCTGCACGTTAGCTTCCCGGTCGCTCTGTTCCGGAGGCGGCCGTCTGCTCCGGGGCCCGTCTGTTCGGCTCAGAGGAGACATCGCCAGAGTCTGGGAGGAGGAGAGGCCGGCGGGGGGTGGCTGTGCCGCGTCACCTGGTTTCTGGACTCGGCCGCTGCCGTCCTGCTTGGTCTTCTCCGAGGACAGCGTCTCGGGTTCCTCCGTTTGTGTCTCAGGATTCATCTCGTCTGCAACACTGTCTGCGCGAGGCTCCAAAGGACGTGGCTTCTTTAACACACAGGAAAATAATGATCCCGGTTTCCTTTTGGGGCTACAGAGGATGAAAGCTAGTCAGTTTGTTTGTTTGTTTACTATGTTATCAAATTAACTCACAGACACTTTAAACATCATTGAGACAGATAATCCATAACTCTTAATCTTCTTGTCAAAGTCATATTATTATTGTGAGATAATGCAGCTGCGTCAGGGTTTTCTGGCTGAAAGAGACGGCACCTCGCCAGTGACTTACTGACTCTTTATGAATTTATTGTGTTTACTGTCAGACCTGGCAGTAACAGCAGGTTCTCAGTTATTGAGTTATGCTTTTAATGCTCAGGTCTAATATCACCTGCCACATTGGGCCTCATGCAGGAAGTGATATACCAACACATTTCCTCTTTTTTTTTTCATACCCACGGTTTGTTCTTATTTTGTTAGTATCCAATGATTTATTATTGTCGCTCCATCTGTAAGAGAACATGTTGTGGTCGAGAGCACTCTTACCAAGAAGAAAAAACATGTTGTTTTCACAGTCCACAAATCGATTGTCCAACGCAATGAAACAACTTTTAAATTTGAGGAATATAAAAACAAGCATATCATTACATTTGGATTACTATTTTTTTTTTAAATAATATATAATATAAATATTTATTTAGATACAACTAACTAACATTGGCATAGAAAAGAGAATGAAAAGAGAATGAAAGAGATGATACCAAAGAAATGTCTCTGTGGTGGCAAACAGCAGCAATCTCTTAAATCTCTACGGTCAGTGTTCTCTTTTATCTGCAGGAGGGGGGTAATATTCTGAGAAAAAACTTGTGTGGCAATTCACGGCAATGTCTCTTCAAAGTCTGGATGGTTATGATAATATATATACACAAAATACACATAAATACACAGTGATGAGGTTGATCCAACCTTGCAAAATGAAGCAATGTGGTTCCTTGACAACAAAAAAACCCACTATTTCTTTTTTTTCCCCTGTAAATTTGTGACTTTTTTTAATTTAATTTAATTTTTTAAAAGATTATTTTTGGGCCATTTTGCCTTTATGACAGTACAGCTTGAAGACTGACAGGAAAGAGGGGAGAGAGAGAGGGGGGGGGGGGGGACGGCATGCTGAAAAGGAAACCCTGGGCCGCTGCAGGACTCTACCCGTTGAGCTGGAGGCCTCCCCAATTTGTGACTTTAATCTCAGAGAATTTCTCAGGTTGTTTGGGGGTTTTCTCGCAAATGTATGGCTTTATAATGTCAGAGAATATTCAAGTTCTTTCGAGTTTTTTCTTGAAAATGTACCACTGTTTTTTTCTCTCAATATTACCTTTTAATTTGACCTACAATGGCTCTAATATGCTGTCGTAGCAACTGCATTACCATACAGTAAGTTTTACAAATAATGGCTAAAAGCAGAAAAAACATTGTAAAACTTAATAAAAATACTTTTGAAAAAATGGCACTGTAAGGATGATTATTCACATGAGCAACATGCAGCAGTACCGCACCTTAATGTGTCTGTGTTCTCCTCTTCTCTGTCCTCCGGCTCCATGTTCGTGTCATTCGTCTCATTTTCCACATGCCTGACTTGCGTCTGGTCTTTAATGACCGTGCCTCTTTCGACGGGCTTCTGTTGTGCGTGTGTGACTTCAGCTGCGACTGTACTTTGTGTCTGTGCATCATCGCACACGCGCGTGCAATGATCTGCCAGGCGGTCTGTGCTCGCCGTGTATTCCTCCGTGTGGCATCGGCGTGCTGGTCTCGTGTGATCGGGCGTGTGCGCGGACTGGAAGGTGGGCTGGCTCGGCTCTGACGAACACCGCAAGAGGACTTGATGTTTCGACGTTTGGTCCTGGATCTCACACACCTGCGACACAAAACGACCAAGCACACTTAACGGTATACACAACATATACAGATGCTGTGTAGAAAACAGCTCACTGGTACTTTTATCAAAAGGAAAGTTGGCTAAAGTTTCTCATTTTTCCACAAACCTCCAATGATTTTTCTCGTTTTCTGCTTTTGGGATGCTCTCTGCAGGAAAAAAAACAGATTTACTTTATTATATACATTTTAATTCAATGATTGAATGAATGAATTAATGAATGAATGAATGAATGAATGGATTATCTTTATTTACATTGCACTTTTGACAGCAATTAATTCATGATTCAGTAGATTCACATGATTTGAGTTTTTTTTGGTGTAGGTTTATTTCATTAATAAGTTAATTTAAATCCAACACAGGCTGGATAAGACGTGTTTAAAAACCTGCTCCCCTTTAAAATAACACTGTGTATTTTGATTGAATGGGAGTTTGTTTATAAGAGACATATGCTGTTTAACCACCCGTTAATGTAGACATCGCACCACGTTAATTTCTGAGTGCGTACACAATGAACGGACAAAATGGGGTCATCGGTTTACTCACTGATAGAAAAGGGGTCCCTTAAGGAAAAGGTTGGGAACCACTGGTTTCTACAGTTCAGGATACATACCAAGTTTTATGAACCTTTTTATTATATATCTTTTAAACCTTTTATGAACCTGAAAATTACGCTTGTAAATCCATCTGTTGCAACCTAGCTATCTAGCTAACTTCTGTCAAGACAGAAAAACAAACAGAGAAAATAGACAGAGGGACGAACGGACTGATTTCTCATTTCAGTTCTTCTGTGCTGATCACTGTCGGACAAAGTATCGCAAAACTAGTCACACGCAGTCACATGAACCGGAAATAAAGAGCATGAGACTCGGAGATGGAAACCACAAAATGGCATATGAACCCACATTTACACAGGAAGAGTCGCAGTGTGAAACGCCTGTGTGTGTAAAGACGTTCTCACACAGATAAAAGTCTGAGAGGTCTCGAGAAATTAAATGGGGATTTACTGTTTCTTGTGGTTTTTCTGGTAGCTGGGTGTACACAGCTCCTCGCTGTCTTCGTCTTCCTCTGGTGAAGAGCAACTTCTGAAAGAAAAAGAGACAACTGCTGCTAAAGTTCAGCTCAGGACCTTCCGATTACAGCTAACACACACACGCACATGCACACACGCACACACACACGCACACTGGAGTCTTACGTGACAGCTTAAAGCAGTGAGGTTTTGCATCTTACAAATTAATCAGAGAGATAAGCAGCATGTGATCACTTGTTTATTTTGGAGCATTTTAAGTCTTTATTATCGACAGTAGAGAGACGACAGCAAACGAGGGCGAGAGAAATGCAACGAAGCTCCCGGGACGGACCAGAACCAGGGACGTTTTGGATGACGGTCGTCGTCTTAATCCCTAATGTCTTGTACACACCAGGCGCGAATAAAGTCATTACATATAAAGAGCGAATCACGCAAATTGGCTCATCGCGAGTTGAAATATCTGAACTTCTGCGGCCAAAACAGAAGATTCCAGCGTCCAAACTTGCGCAAATTAAGTACAAGTTACACTGTAAGGGGAGCCCAAACATGTGACCACTTAAAGGGTCACTCCAGTAATTCAGTACTGCACTTTCATAAAGTTGTAAAAACTAGAATTACCGCCTCGCGGTCGTATGTTGCAGTTTGCGTCGATGTATCCAGATTCATATCATACATGTAGTGAAGATTTTGAAGGAATTCAATAAAAGGTATTCACTAATTTTTTGGTTAAATATGGACGCTTCACACACATCTTCAATCCGGCAGCACAGAAGATCTAAACTATCAGCACAGTTTCAAGTTTAGTGTCACCAATTCAGTATCTCACCAAAAGGCCAGAAAAGTGTTTTTGCAGAATATTATGACGTCACAGTGAAGTTGACGTTTGATCACCAAAACCTAAGCAGTTCATCGTTGAGTCCAGGTGGACGTTTGTGCCAAATTTAAAAGAAATTCCCTCAAGGAGTTCTTGAGATATCACGGCGGCATAAAAAGGAACGGCCAAAAGAATTAGCATTTGCCATAATACAACTCAAAAGGTGGTTTGGAATAACGTTCTATTATGACGCGTGAAATTGAGACAGAGGGCAGGTGGTGATGAATCTGTATACTGTGTGAATGGAAATAGTGACGATCTGAAAAGCCAGAAAGTGACGACATAACAGGGTTGGATTAACTCGCGCGCAGCAGGTATCGTCAGAAAACTGAAACACATATTGGATGTGATCCATACAAAATGAAGAAAAGAGATTTTCCCCATAAGCTTGTGGTTTTACCCGCTGTGGAGACGATGGTCATAACAAACTACCGTTAGCTCGTCCTCCCCCGTTACTACACGGCGAGCCAGATGAAAACTACAAGAGTCTAGAGCACTACAACTATTTTGTAGAACTGAACAACGTCTATTGTTTTTGCCCGGGTGAGTAAATGTGCTGTCTTTTTATATTGCTATTTCAACTCCAATATGGATACACCACTGGCGTCAGGCTACTAACGTTAGCTAATGTTGGCTAACTTTAGCTACTATTTCCTGGGTTGACTTACCGACTAGATCAACGTTCCCAGAGGTCTGGTGAAACACTGGTAAAAACCTGCGTTGTGGCTTAAAAACACGGAGAAGTTGTCACAGCACTTTGTAAATGCATGGCAATAATAACCTGTTTAACTCCACTCCTACAGACTGCAGACAGAGGTTTCTGATCCATATCTTCCGCTGTTTCTCTGTGAGTTTTTACTTCTCCCCTGTATGTACTACTATTTCCGGGATTCAAAAGCAGCCCTCGGTTTCCCTGATTTAATCGATTGTAACAGCCGTAAACAGCGCAAATCAAAAGCATAGTGCAGTGTTGGAAGTCGCTGCCTCCACCTGGAAATCAAACCGCGTGTGACGTCATATGCAAACAACCTATTGATTTTTCTGGCTCTTAATTTGCTTCATGTTCTATCTGAACACAGAATATTTGCGAGCACAGAGAGAATAACGGTGCAGGGCTGCTGAGGGGAGCTGATGACACCGTATCATAGAGAAGAGTGTGAACGCTATAAAAAGGACCAGAAACCATTACAAGACGTTTGAAATTAAATTGCACTAATGGCCACATAAACCCAATAAATGATCCCTTACTCTCAATGATGTCACCCAGGCCCTGGGCGTAGAGGAGGTCCTTCAGACGAGACACCTCCTCCTTCAGCTCGCGCACCAATCGGTTGTTGGGATCCTCATTGATCACAGCGTTACAGCGAATCTGTTTGGCGCGGTCTGCGTACCTGCGGGTGTAAGGGAGGGATCACTGAGCATGTGACACAGCTAACACACACATTCACAATCCCCCCGACATCCACAGGATTCTGCAGCTGATGATGAAGGGTGTTTGAAGTGTGAATCTGATGCAAGCCCCCGAGGGAAACGTGTATTACGCAACACCTCGCTCTCGCTGGCATCAGTGTTCAGCAGCCGTGTGGGAGGAAAGAGATGCAGCAGGAAACGTGTTCTCTACCTGAGTGTGCTGAGGGTCTCGTCGTAGTTGATGTCAGCTGGACTCAGGGCAGCGACCATCGCGGTGCGAGAGTTCCCCCCTGACACGACGAAGACCAACACTTTAGTTTCAGTTTGTCCACAACTAATGGACCACTAAGGTCGCTTTCACACCTGAGCTGTTTGGTCGGTTTTAATCGAACCCTGGAGCGTTTCGTCAGATAGTACGGTTCTTTGGGCTCGTGTCAAAGCTCATCCGAACTCTGGGGCGGACCAAACACCTGAACTCTGGTGCGTTTGAAAACGGACTCTGGTTGGTTCGTTTGTGGTGTGAAAACAAACACACCAACCACAGGATTTTATGATAGAAAATATGTGATTTTAGCATGTTTCAAACGCTAAACTATTAATAAATCCATCTGCTGATTGTGACGTGTGCTCAGGAAGCGATCGCATTATTGATCTGTATGGGCCATGTTTATCTTGGTAACCACGGTAACCCGTATTCATGTCTTGTATCCCACTCCTTGACTTTGTGCGTTCTCCTGTGTGACAGGCAGCGATCCCTCAGTAATAAGCCCAGAATCATGTCTCTAATGTTTCCTGTTTGTGTTGATTTGTAGTCAAAACAGTCCGAGCGCTTTTCTCTCTCTGC
>JAOVVB010233228.1:0-10209 GCA_028570985.1 Heterobranchus longifilis
AGAGATGAGAGAGAGAGGGGGGGGGGAGGTGGGGATTAAAAATGGTGGTATGGAGAATAATCAGATTGGTCATCTCTCTGGGAAGAGCATCATAGACAAAAAAAAAACATAAAAACAACAAATAGAAAATACTCTCTTTCTAACCATGCACACAGTGCCAACACACAGAACAGAGAGGGGGCATTTTAATGTAACTGGGTCAAAGACATTCATATATCTGTGACCGGTGTTGCAGGGTGTCATTTCTTCACAAGTGTTTGTGAATATGATCTACAAACATGGTATACTGTGGTGTTTAATATTCCCCAGACTTCAAGACATGTCCAATATCTCATACACGCACACACGCGCCAGCCTCTGTCACACACACACACACACACACACACACACACACCTCACACCACCAGGATCTTGACTTCATCCTGCTCGTCGGGCCGGTAGAAGAAGGGGATGCAGGGGTTCTCCCCGAGGAAAGGGGGTGATCGTAGCGCTCCCTGGGGGTTCTGGATCTCCTGGAGCAGCTGCATGATCTGCTGGGCAGTGCCGTCCTCTTTGGGCCCGAGGGGCTTGGAGTCGGTGTGGGCCGACCCGCTCGACAGCGTCTGGGACGAGGAGGCTTCCATGCCGGTGGTGGGCTCCGACAGAGGGATGACCTCCATGGCTTCTGCAGCAGAGAGAGAGAGAGAGGGAGAGCAGCATGGTGAAGTTACACTGAATACCTCAGGGACATTTCTGGATTTTTAATTTCTCGGGCTGTTAATACATATGGCATACATTGAAACTTATTAAAACCACAATATTTGATCCATTACAGTATAAAATCGTGCATTCTATTATATCAGACTTTCAATCGAGAGCCCTGGCTTCAATATTGTAGTTTTTACTATTTTCTATCAGATTGAGCCATTTTCTCATGTTTGCCCTGTGGGACAAATAGCCTACATGCTATTTTCCTGGTTTCCACTCAGGTTATTGCTGCTGTATTATGGAGCACTGCAGTGTTTTATGCAATGCATCAAAATCAATGTTGTTGCTAATCATTGACATATCCAAGACTGAAAAATTCACTGTCATACTTAGTATACAGAAAATAATAAAAAAAAAAAATTTTTTTTCAATCATAAAAAAGCATTATGTAAACAAACAGGCATTTAAAGGGTTAATATTCTGAAAATGAATTAATATTTGGTAGTTATGATCAGGACTGAAGTTGGTTATAAAAATTAAAATGGAAAATCATATTAATATATCATTTTATGGCAGTTTTTTTGATGCAGACCTCAAAGGTTTGTCCTCTAAGGTAATGAGGGAGTTTTAAAGGGATGCACAAGGGTTAAATACTTGTATTCTTAAAAACAAAAGCAAGTGGTATTTATATTCTTAATACAAAAGAACAGTAGACGCATCATGTACATAAACTGCAATTATCTGACTGCTGTTTGTGAGGTGAAATCCAGTGCGACTGCACCTTTACTCTGACATTATCCCGATCGAGGTAAATGCTGCTGCCTGATGTTCATGTAAATGTGGAGAAAACAAAGTGAGGGCAGCTCGACCTGTTGGCTACACGTGACCCGAGAGGGGACACACTTAACCCCCCTGACCATCCTCTAGACACAGAGGTCGGTGTGTAATTGTTTTTGCATTCATTTATGATTCAGCAGGGGCAGCTAAAGTGCACATACAGTAGTGCTGGTTGTGCCTACCTGCTCCACTGTCAGCATTGAGCTGTGTGTGTGCTTGGTGCTCTGGGTGAGTGTGATCCTCCCCAACAGGGAGCAGGTCGGGGTTCACCGTGCCGGCGCCGGCCACAGCTCCGGTGTAGCGGCTGTACCAGTCGTTCCTCTCAGCCACCAGCCTCATCACCAGATCCTGCAGCTCTGCCAGCTTCGCCTGATGGACGCACAGTGGAGAAACAAGGACAGAAAACTGAGCAAAAACTTGCACCATGACAAACATCTTATGAATCTGCAATGGATTGTATTGATGATTATTTTCTATTAAAAAGCTTGTGATACAGTACTTTCATCTCCTCCTTGTCCTGGGCCAGCATGCTGATGTACTGCTCCTTCTCCTGGTGTTTCTGCTTCATGATGGCGCGCTGACTCTGGTACAGAGCGATGTACTCCCCTGGAAACACAGACAGAGAATGTAGTACAAGGTTCTTATGCATATTCCATTTCAAAATTCCAGACTTTTCCAGACTCAAATTTCTGAAATTCTTCATAGATTACATAGAAGAGGACTTTTGCCGGCTGAAGAGTTTTTTTCTATCTTTCTGACAAAGTAAAATAAATATCGTACTGTCTCACCTATAGTGTCGGTCTCTCCAGACAGCTGGATGCAGCGGTGCTCCAGCTCCTCCACCCTCTCCTTCAGGTCAGCTTTCTCTCTCATGAGGGAGGTGAAACGATGCTGAAGCTTCTCCATGGCGGCTTGCAGGGCCTGATGAACCTCCACCGGCACGCCTCCTTCTGGGGAGAGGATAGTAAAGTATACAGCTTTTAAAGAGTACAAATCAAGCACTTTCAAGGCACCTAAACCAAAAAAATCCCAGACTCCCAAAGCTTCTACTGTATCATCACATCTAAATTGTTTTAGACCTTTAAAAGATTTTTAGTTTATATGAGTGATGAGCGATGTCGATAAAACACCAGATTGTGTTGAAAAGCAAGCATTTTTCAAGGAGTACATTCATTCCTAACCTTGAAATCATAATGGTTAAAATTAAGCATTTTCTAAACTTTCAAGATTTTGTACAAACCATGCAGACGCACGCACGCACGCTTTATTGCCTTATTCTAGAGAGATGTAGTCTTGGCCTTTTCATTGTAAAAACATTTGCACGCTTGCACACAAACAAACCATCTCGTCTTCCTCACCTGAATGCTCGTGACCGTGTTCACAGTGACTATGTTGACCCTGAGTGTGATCGTGATCGTGATCGTGATCGTGATCGTGATCGTGATCGTGATCGTGATCGTGATGATGGTCGTGAACAGACGTGTGGCTGCGGTGTTGGTGCTCAAGGCTGAGGGCCACAGCGGCCTGGTGCCGGGCCGCCATGTGGAGCCTGTGCTCCTCCTCCAGTCGCCTTCTGGCCTCGTCCCTCTCCGCCTCCAGCTGAGCCAAAGCTCCACGGATAAACTCCTCCTGCAGCGGGAGAGCAGGCGGTGGTGAGGATGGTGGGAGGGAGCGGATGAATCGGACCAAATCATCTCATATGTGGTTGTAAATTAATCTCACATTACTGAGGTTTCAACATCATTTCTGTATTTGTTTGTTTTTTTCTGCATCAAAATTTTAAAAATACTTTTGGAACTGGCATAGCAATGGATGCATCATGTAACCTTGATTTAGGCTTTTATAATGTGTAATAAAGCAAAGGAAATTGAGAAATCTATAAAGCATATCTGCACAAGTCGTTTTTGGGGAAGAACATTCATCACTCTTCTCACCATCTCCTTCTGGCTCTCAAAGTCTTCTGGGATAATTATGGAGGCAGACTTCTCTGGGCTCTCTTGCAGGGACTGGCTCTCCACTCCATCACCTTAGTGGCATAGTGACAATTTAAAACTATTAATAGTGTACTTCTTCCACCACTGACAGATTCAATCTGTGTTGAGATGCTAATTATTTGGCAACATGTTCTTTTTTTTACATACTTGCATTTTTTTCTTAAGATCAGCATGTATGTGTATTGTCAAGTATTGGTTAAAAGTGCACTTAAAAATCAAAGGGATTTGACCAGCGTATGTGCAACATGTGTTGACTCCATATATTCCCCGGCTGTATGTAAAGCATATGTAAAGCACTATGTGGGGTTGTATTGGTAGAGAGAGCAGGTACCGTCCACAAAGTGTGTGCTGGTATTAAATGTTCCCAGTTTGGTGAGGCAGGCCCAGCAGAACCGCCGTCCACACTGAGAGCACGTCATCACGTTACATCCTCTGTCCTTCTACAACACAGAACACAACAACAACAACAACAACATTACATCCTCTGTCCTTCTACAACACAGAACACAATCACATTAAACACGCGGTCGTCCAAAACAATCACCACTTTACATTCTAATAACTAGAGTCACCGTCTCGTGGTTATATGACTCTATTAACCAGTAAAGTTACATATCTGTCCAGACTCATATCAAATATATTGTAGGATCCAAAACTAGTGACAGAGTGTAAACTTTGAGTTGAAACGTGTTCCAAACAGCTGACACTGAAGCCTCATGCAGGTGAAAACAAACACAGGCTTTATTGATCCACGTCGTGCAGGTAGACGAAACAAAACACTTCCTTCCAAAAATAAGAAATTCCACTGATAAATCCATAAATCTTTTGTTTACAAAAGTCCACAATACTGCTACGACATGCCACGCCAAAACACGGTCAGTAAACTGTGCACACAGTAAAATATTATTATTATTATTATATATTAAAATATATGTGAAGACTTTTAAGGAATTTAATAAGATGTCCGCAACTCGTCTGTGCGAATCCGGACGAGTACTGCATCTGTGCAAACGTGTTTGGGAAGTACTGAGCATACAGCTGAATAAATGAGACTTGGATTATACTGCACGAGTTGTCTGAGAATTTGTAAACTGATGTTTTAATATAGTTTTGCTGTTGTTAAACTTGGCCGCCGTTTACTTCAGTGCGTCATTGATTTACTCCATTTTTGGATTCTCCGTTCACTGTGGAGGCACGTGACAAAAGCAAAGTTTTCTTCACAAATTCAAGGCATCACACTGTGAGTAACTGATGTACAAATGGTCATTTTGACGGTGAAGTATTCCTTTAAGGTTAGGATAGGTCGTCAGGCAGTGAGTCTCGTGGGAGTTTTCGCAAATCTATGGTTACCATCTAGACACAACCATGAGAAAATGGGACGGACGTGAGGTCACAGTGACCTTTACCTTTGACCTTTGACCACCAAAATCTAAGAAGTTCATCGTTGAGTCCAAGTGAACGTTAGTTCCAAATTTGAAAAAATTCCCTCGAGGCGTTCCTGAGATATTGCTTTCACAAGAATGGGACGGACTCTCGGAGCTAGTGTGTCGCCGGCACGGAGGCATAAAAATCTGAACACACGATTGTCTGTACTAATGTTCATGTCTATGTATGCAGATAATAAGTGAATACCTGTATTCTGCAGAAGCAGTGAGGACAGGTCTTGCTATTGAAGACCATCCAGTCTTCACTCAGACACTCCTCCACGGTGCCCCGCATCATACTGCGTCCGTATCTGCTCTCCAGGAGGCGGCGCCGCTGCTTACTGCCACTGGCATAGTCGTCCCACAGAGCCTTCAGCCCCTCTGAGACACACACAGTATACAGACACTGCTGCAGCTCATGGACTGTATAGAAAGATGGACAGACTAACAGCTCCCCTAAAGTGAAGCCAAAACATCTGGATCGCCCCCTGGTGTCTGGCTGCAGTACAGGTCATAAGCCCCGCCTCCTCCATGTTAGTGGATGGGACATGAGCCAAACTAAAAACTCAAAGTACACGGCAAATACATTTTTCCCAAAGATGGTTTCTGTCATTTTAGGTAGTTCTTATCACGCTGATGTTTGTTCAGTTGCTCATTTTTCTGATAGGTTTGGTTTTAATGAGTTATTTGATGCTATAAAAACAGGGTCATGATTGACAGCTGTGATTGACTCCTGATTGGTCTGACTGCTCAGACTCTGGCTTCAAATGACGTCACCAGTGCAAGATCACAGCGCCAGTATCCAGGATTATTTTGGCATCATTTTGAAGTGGAGGCTCGTTGTCCAACTTTATATACAGTCTATGTGCCAAACTGACAGGTAAAACATAATTACTCAGAAGTAGAAATCATTAAAACGTTATAACATTACGAAGATATAACATAAGTTTATAGGATTGTAACATTGTCTGGGAATCAGAGCAGAGTATTTTTACATACTTCAAACCTTGGAGGTACTTGTACTTTCTTTTTATGCCACTTTATACTTCTACTTTGCTACATTTCAGGGAAATATTATTCTTTTGACTTCACTACGATTTATTTGACAGCTTTAGTTACTTTACAAAAAAATAAGTTTGCATACAACACATACATAGAGTTTTGTTACCACTTAAATAAACACACACACACACACACACACACACTAGGACTGCAACTAAGGATTATTATATTATTATATCTGCCGATTATTTTGTCGATTAATCGATGAATCGTTTGGTCTACAAAATGTCAGAAAATAGTGAAAAATGTCCATCCCAGTTTCTCAAAGTCCAAGGTGATAAATGTCTTGTTTTGTCCAGAACCCAAAGATATTCAGTTTAATGTGATATAAAACCGAGAAACACCCAAAGATATTTAGTTTAATATGATATAAAACAAAGAAAAACCCAAATATATTTAGTTTAATGTGATATAAAACAGAGAAATACAGGAAATCTCCATATTTGAGAGGAGGAAAACAGCATTTTTTGACATTTTTGCATGAAAAATGACTTTAATGATCAATTAATCAAAACAGGTGGCGTTTATTTTTCTGTCGATCGACTAATTGATTAGTTGACAATTCGGTAATATGTCCACTCTTGCCATCACATTTTCACTTTTAACGTGAGCTTCTCTCATGTTCAGTTACAGTAACAACAGTCAACACACAGTTTGTTTGACTTTGTATTTAAGTTAGTATTTTTGAAGCACATTATTTTCAAGACATTGTAATTTCAACACTAGTTTCTGTTAAATGTATCTCTAAGTTGTATCAACATCACTCTTTTCTTCCTGCTGGTCCGGTCCTCCTCCATGCAAAGTGTGACTAACAAGCAAGTGGCTACACCTGGGCCTGGAGCGAAAACACCTTCTGCACAAACAAGTCTGTTCAGTCTCGTTTATGGGTATTTTGACTGTTTTGTTTTTTAGCTTAACTTAATTAACATTCACTTTTGCTTTATTTAAATGTCTGGGGGTAAATAAAAGTATTATATGTTTTTTGAAATCTAAAACGTGCATCCTTGGTGATCTTTATAAAACTTTTTTACCTTTTAATACTCACCACAGATTTAAGGCTAGAATCCTCAATATCAGCTTTCAATCTAGAGTCCTGCCTTCAGAATTGTATTTTTTATTATTTTCCACCAGATTGAGCCGTTGGGCCTATGGGGCAAACACATGATATTTTCTTGGTTTCCACTCAGGTTATTGCTGCTCTCTTATGGAGCACTGCAGTGTTTAATGCAATGCATCAAAATCAATGTAGTTGCTAATCAGTGACATATCCCACTAGCATGTAGAATACAGAAAATCTACAGGATATTTCTCCATAAAAGCAACAGTGACATTATGTGAACAAACTGCCATTTAAAGGGTTAAACTTCTGAAAATGAATGAATATGATCAGGACTGTGAAATTGGAAAATAATAATTTTATAGCAGTTTTTTGACATTTTTGTCTTATAAGGTAACAAGAGGGATTTTTAAAAGGGATGCACAAGGGTTTAACTCTTGTTTTAACAATAAAATTGAATGAAACTATTCCCGTTCATGCATGGTCTGAATACATTTGCATGCAGCCTGTAATATGTTTACAGTTGTCTTCTTGTGCTGTCATGCATGAGCAGGGAGTGTGTGTAGTGTGTGTAATGATGTGCAGGATTTAATGGTTGGTGATTGTGTTTGAAGTGTGACATGTTTTCTGCTCTCCCTCACTCAGGGTTTATACGACCGTGAAGTTCAGTGATTGACGATATCGCACTTTGAAGATGACTTGACCCACATCTCCGCTCTGCTGTCCACACACGGCAGAAGCCGCAGATCTGGGTCGCACAAGGTTACACATCACATTTGACTGTCTGTTAATCAGACGGCAAAACTGTTGTACTACGGACGCCACTCCCTCGACTTTCACACTACTACAGCTGCAGCCATGGCAACATGTCATAATACAGCTGGGTCATATCAAACACATAATCGCAAATGTGCTGGCTCTGTTTTGCACAGACTTAGTGTACGGTGTAGTTTTGCAGGCTGCTATTGTTTAAAATCGAGTGAATAAAAAAAAAGAATTGTGGTCACTTCTGATGGTAGTTTGTGCAGGATGTCCTGTCAAATATTTTTCTATATTTCTAAAAGATATTGCACTACAGGCGCAGTCTTGTTTGAAAGTGTAGTAAAAGTTGTGTGGATGGATGAAAAGTTATATTTGCACAATTTATTTCTATTTTATTTTGCTAACATTACATATTTACACAGCTAAAAGCTATATTTAGCATCTCAATAATTACTAATCTGTGGTTAGTAACGTCAGCGACTCGAAATCTCGTGAGATCTGGCAACACAGCTAACGTCAACATTGCCAGATCTCGCGAGATTTCATTGCTGAGACAGAAAAAGGTCTCAAACTAAATTAATTTTCTCCTGATTTGTCTCTCTAAATAAAAAAAATGCAATTTTGGTGTCAGAATGAGACTATTTTGATCTCAACTCAAAAGTTTTTTGCTCACAAATGAATTAACAAGCCCTCTGCAGCGCTCTCACATGCTCACAGTCTCTAACTAGTGTTTGCAGCTATTAACAGTGTTACTTTTATCTGTGTATTACTCTCTTAACTCACACTTTGCATCAGCAAGACAAAGTAAAAGTTAGGGCTACTTTTAAATGTATGTAGTCTTTTTCCAGTTATATTTGCGTCAATGTTTCGGGAGGTTAGATGTCCATTAACTGGCCGTTCTGTGAACAAAGACAAAGACACAAAGCATGCAGCGACGTGATGAGTTCATTCAGAGTGCAGCAGGTCAGCCCTCTCTGCATCGCCGCATAGGATCCAATAAAGCCGAGACTTTCCAATAAAAAATCGAATCTGATGTTGTGTGTAAATCCAGGCCAAGACGTGCTGTTCGATGAGTTGTGAGGCTTTTAAAGTGATCGAGGATTACAAGGTCGAGTCGAGTTTTTTACGAGGAAGTTTACAACTCCAGTAAACTGATATGGACGCCGTTTGGCTCTGAGCTGCTTTGTTCTCAAATTCCTTCATCTTAATAACAGGGGGAGGTGATGAGTTTATTCCTGTAAATTAACTTGTTTTTTTCTGGACACTACAATGTTCAGTTTGCTCTGAAACAACAACTCAAAACGTGTCGTCGTTAAAAGTGTCTAAAGCGCGGAAAAAGGCTGATCGGGGGGCAACCAAAGTCTGCAGCAAACGACAGTAGCAGCGTCTTCTCAGCTTCAAACAACTTCAAACACAGACATGCCGAAGTCATTCTGACTTCCCTTATCCCCCTTTTGCTTTAATGCTCCCTCGTGGAGCATTAGCTCAGATCCCCGCAGCCTCGGAATTACAGCTATGATGTCAATACACATCGTTAGTGATTAGTGCGTGCATGTGTGTGTCTGGAGTACTCATCATCACTATTTTGGACATATTTTAAGGGCTGTGGTAATACAATTTTCGGCACTTGAGTCCACAGGGGCTGACTTAGTATTTTGGGGGCCTAAAGCAAACATGGGGCCCTCCGTCATCTCCATGATGGCACTGTAGTATTACAGTTTGTCTATAAATGAGACCATTTGTCAGAGATACACGCTTACATTTAAACACATCAATAATAATAATACACTAATGTAATATATTCAAGCCTGGTCTCCAAAAAAATTACATTCCCATACAACTAAAGTGCATTCTCAATTTACATTTGTAAGAGAAATGTTTGAGGAGGTTGAAGTCACAAATACACAGACTTGTTGAATATTCTGATAACAATATTACGTGTGATTAATAAACAGATATTAAAGTGATCTCAGTTAAAATACACCAGATTGCTTGTTGTATTGGAAAGAATTAAATTATTTCCAACATTGTTTTACTGAACAAATAGTTACAATCTAAAGGGCAGTTTTCTCTTGATGCCGCCTTTCAATTAACTCAAAAATCCCCAAACTCAAGAATTCATGATGTGTTTATTGCTCAACTGGATATATTGTGCAGCCCTGCTGATATTAAGTACGCTGGTGCCTCTTTAATCTGTAACCTGCCAATCCAGTGTTTATTTCCCTGACGAGTCCTCTGAATATATTTTTTTATTTTTAGCTTTTATTTTCTCCTATGTTGTTGTTTGGGTTTGCTGTTTTGTTTTTTTGTTGCGATTTTTAATTTTTTTTGTGTAGTTAATTCTTTTTTTTTTTTTTGCTTTTTTCTTTTTCCTTTTTTTATTTAT
>JAOVVB010233229.1:0-10209 GCA_028570985.1 Heterobranchus longifilis
ACCTCTTATGTTTTCACAGGGCAGAAAAATCTTAACCAAGCTAACTTTTAAAAAAAAAAGTACTAACCACACAGTCCCCACAATCTGCCTCCTGCAAACTGTTTTTTATCCAAAGGTTTTTATCCAGAAACACCAGTCTGTTTACAGGGTCTGGCTTCAGAGATGATCGCACATGGGTGACAATATGCATTAATCAACCACCTAAACACGATTTATGCATTATTGGAGCGCAACTACGGACTGAGCCTCGCGTGCGTGTGTGTGAGAGACAAAAGAGAGAGAAAAAAGAGGGGAATAGAAGGTGAAAGGCGCACTATTGCGTGCAATGTTTCTGTAAGTTATTAATATAACTGGGACCGCTGCATCACTCTTTGACCCACCTGTTGCAGCTCTGTGACTACCTCCGCTGCTCAACAATTCTGTCCCCCCATTCCTTCTCCAAAACTTTTATACAGGAGGTGAGGCATAATAACGGCGGAGCATTCACAGCTTTAATAGGCTTTTTGTAATAGGGGTAGAAGTCTTAAAACAACCGGAGAGGCGATGCGTCGTGACTTACAGAGAGGCCGAGTGCATCCGCTGGGAAGGGGAGCGCTTGATTTACAACACAAGACAAAACAGGAGAAACACTGGTAGACTCGTCATGCGGCACAAAATCGTTTTATCTTGTTATCTCGATTATCTTGTTTTGATAATCGAGGGAAGCCAAAATCGTAATTGAAAAGAAAATCCAATTAATCACCCAGCCCTACCCTGAGTTTTAGGGAACAAGCATATCCTTCCCAGTTTTTACACTGTATGTTTGACATCCTGTGCACTTGATACTGCATGTGAGTGTAATTTTGAATGCTGTCCTGTTTATTTTCAGGGAGCTGAGAGAAAAGGAAGAAATCGAGAAATACCGTATGGAGCGACCCAAAATCCAGCAGCAGTTTTCAGATCTAAAGGTACAAAATTGCACATGATTCGTCAAACTGCCTTTATTTTCCACCTGTGAACACATTGAATTTTCCTCTACTGTCCTCTTAACACCTGTCTCTTCACATTTTATGGACATATAATATTTTGTTGGGTGGAAAACCATATCTTCCAAACTATGAAAATCACAGTAACTGGTGATTCACATCTCTCTTTCATCCGTCTTCATTCCCTCTTTTCCATCTCTTCACAGAGGAAGTTGGCAGAGGTGTCAGAGGAGGAGTGGCTGAGCATCCCTGAGGTGGGAGATGCCAGGAATAAGCGCCAGAGAAATCCCCGCTATGAGAAACTCACCCCTGTCCCCGACAGCTTCTTCTCCAAACACCTGCAGACCGGAGAGAACCACACCACTGTTGACCCTCTGCAAGGGGTCAGTATACATACAAACAAACAAACAAACAAACAAACACACATCCAAAAAGTGTAGATATCCACATAAAATACACATCACTAAAAACACATAATGTAGTTTCAGCCTGCACCAGCAGGAGTCAGGATATCTCACCGGAAACAAGCAAATCACTCCTGTTTTTCATGCAGTCATGTAATATTAGTGGACTTCCCTGCATATTTGGATTGCACAGTATGGAAAATGTCATGGCAATGTTTTTGTTAAATACTGTGATTAATAATGAATATAAATGCATTTAAAAAAATGTTTGTAATAGTAAACAGACATGTATTTGGCAGGCACTTAAATTGGAAACAAATGGAAACATGGCCTGTTGGTTGAAAAGTTGTCAGCTTTGACACTGTACATTATTGTACATTATTACCATGGTTTCACTAAAGAGTGTAGGCCTGAATTTGAAGTGTTTTACATTGTGTGATTGCTAGTATACATAATAATAATAATAAAAGACAGCTGTTGTAGTAAATTCTGTGTAGGACATGGTCAGTGTTCAGCATCAACGTGTATTGCAATATGTATCATATCGTACACTCCGTATCATGATACATATCGTATTGTAAGCCCAAATTTACAGTGCTGAGAAAAGTGTCATATGATCTAGGCCTGCTATGTTTCATAAACCTTTTCACCATGCCGTAACAAAAGTATCACTGTTTCTTCTCTCCACTAGCTGGGAGGTCTGAGCACACCTTACCCAGGAAGCATGACTCCAGGGACAGGAGAGCTGGACATGAGGAAAATCGGTCAGGCCAGGAACACTCTCATGGACATGAGGCTCAGCCAGGTAACTAATGATCGTCCTTTCTTTACTCCGTGCTATCATTCATACTCTCGATGTGTCAGTGCTTGCGATAAACAGGATTTATTGTTTTCTCTCTCTGTGTCTGCCTTTTATCAATCTTCAGGTGTCTGACTCAGTGAGCGGACAGACAGTGGTGGATCCTAAAGGTTACCTGACGGATCTCAACTCCATGATCCCCACACATGGAGGAGACATTAGGTAAAGACACACTGGCGACACAAGGGTGTATTTGTGTTGATAAGTTGTACTTGTGTCTGATGGTTTATCTTTGGTTCTGCACGTCCAGTGACATCAAGAAGGCTCGTCTGCTACTGAAATCGGTGAGGGAGACCAATCCTCATCACCCGCCTGCCTGGATCGCCTCTGCCAGGCTGGAGGAGGTGACGGGCAAACTGCAGGTGGCCAGGAACCTGATCATGAAAGGCACAGAGATGTGTCCTAAGGTAAAGGATGGTGGACACAAGTAAATTAAATCTATCAAAGGCCTAAACACGTGTAAATAGCTAAAGCTGTTTTCTCATATGAACTCTGGACAGTGTCCAGAGAAGAAGCAAATGCAACCTATAACATCAATGATAGATAACCAACCTTTCCATCTGCCTTGTCAGTTGTGTAGTTAAATGACATGATACTGTCCAGCTGAGTTGCAGTGGGGAAAATGGACATTACCCTCCTTATTGATGTAAGCATTTCTTCTTCTTTCCCCACCAGAGTGAGGATGTGTGGCTGGAGGCAGCCCGGCTCCAGCCCGGCGACACAGCCAAAGCCGTGGTAGCCCAGGCCGTCCGCCACCTGCCGCAGTCCGTCCGCATCTACATCAGAGCTGCAGAGCTGGAGACGGACATCAGGGCCAAGAAACGAGTCCTCAGGAAGGGTAAGGCTCCCAGATAATATCAATTGTAACAATATGTGCAGGGCTTGAAATACCATGTGAGAAAGTTGATGTTTTGACAAGACATGTTGCTGTTTATGTTGCTATGATGAGAGTTTTGTGTGCCTTCTCAGCAGTGCATACATGAATGAATATGTTAACAATTTCCCTGCCAAAAGGAAGACACTCATTTCTGCTGGGCAAAAATTCAATCATCTATCATAATGGCAGCCACAAAGACAGTCCCTCTGCACACACAAGATCGAATAAAAGATTTCATAAGGGTTACATTTGGCAACTGTGGTTCTGGCTTCTCGTCAAGGCCAGGCACCCTATTTGAACCATGGTGTCAATGCTCTAGCATGCATGTCACACGCACACACACACACACACACACACACCAATATTTCCCAGCAGCATACCCCACTGACAGAGATGGATGTGGAGCTTCCTCTTTGGAAGAGCTCTCTCTGTCTCTTCATGTTCCGTTGCCTCTGCTCTATTTATCTCCATTACATATACAACACTGACTTGAACTGAACTTTAATACTGTTGCAGGAAATACTGTTTGGTGTTTGTTTTTAGAGCTTGTGTGTTCACTGAAATCTAAACAGTCTTCATTTTATTTTTCGCCACTGTATATGATGTGTTTCCGGTGTAAATATACATATGTCTGTGTAATCCGTGTAGCCCTGGAGAATGTGTCCAAGTCAGTTCGACTGTGGAAGACAGCTGTTGAGCTGGAGGAGCCAGAGGATGCCAGGATCATGCTTAGCAGAGCTGTGGAGTGTTGCCCTACTAGTGTGGAGGTACGCTTAGCTTTTTCCCCCCCAACATGAACCATTGTATATACGACTTAACAGGATGCCACAAATTGCAATGCAACACGTGAACCATTGCACCTACATCTGACTACACCTCCTGTCTGTCCTCTCCAGCTGTGGCTGGCACTCGCCCGTTTAGAGACGTACGAGAACGCACGTCGCGTCCTGAACAAAGCTCGAGAGAACATCCCCACCGATCGCCACATCTGGATCACCGCTGCGAAGTTGGAGGAGGCCAATAGCAACACTCAGATGGTGGACAAGATCATTGACAGAGCCATCACTTCTCTACGAGCCAACGGCGTGGAGATCAACAGAGAGCAGTGGATACAGGTGCGTTCCTGCGGCTTTGTGGTTGCGTTGACATCACAGAGAGAGAGAGACGGGTTTCCTGCAGCTGTGTGTGGCAGAGGGAAACTTCCTCCTCTGAGTAAATAATTTAGTTTCTTAAGGTCGGAAGAATTTAGATACTTAGGAACTCTTCAAGGTAAAAGAGGACAGAAGCATTACTGTAAACAGCCAAGGCTTTATATTTAATGAGCAATTGTTTTGATTAGATTGCATTATAAGGTGTCGCTAATATTCTGGCCCCCTCATATATCATATGTAAATAGAGGTGGAAGAGATATTACAGATGACCAATAACTAGGGCATTTTAACTCATAGACCCATTTTTGTCGTTTTTAGGGGGGCAGGGGTCTTTAGGAGGAGATAGCAGGTCAACAGTATTTGCAACTAGAAGTGGTACACGGCTAACGCTGAACAAGAAGTAATTCTAAGTTAATAATATTTTCTCATGCTGTAACTAATACATCAGTAATGTTTGTAAATGCTGGGGTAAATTCTATAGTTTCAATTATGATCGGCAGATGAAACAACGTTGACATTTTTTCATCTAGATCATAAACACTATGAGCATAACCTGTAAATTATAAGGTAAAAAAAAAAGGATGTTTGTGCCTTTAAACCTTGTTGTTGAGGGAGTACAGACTGCGTCATGCGTTTGGCAGCTTTGATAGCATGCCAGCATATTTTGGCAAAGCTGCCCTCAGCTACAGTTTTTCATCTGGGTGCAGCAGAATACAAGCCAGCACTGTGACTGACATTTTGTGTAGTGCAGTTCACAGTTGTTTTGCAATCATAGGCCTTTGCTGCAATCCCTTTTCATATTTTTCTCGTCCTTCACTACCTAGCTTCGTCTACCTCTGGCA
Source organism: Heterobranchus longifilis (assembly GCA_028570985.1). Lineage (NCBI taxonomy): Eukaryota > Metazoa > Chordata > Actinopteri > Siluriformes > Clariidae > Heterobranchus > Heterobranchus longifilis. The sequence continues at coordinate 5,099 of JAOVVB010233229.1, forward strand.
AAGTTTGTGGTTATTGCGGTAGGTTTATCAAGGCCATTTGCCAGTACACTCATCGCAACAACAACAGCAGATGCACTTTAATTTGACTGGATTTGGCAGTTCCTAAAAGAATCCTTTTGTGTATGGGACCCTGAGCTAGTCCTTTGTTCTGTCCACAAGAATCCTCTGTGCAGACTCTCATAAAAGACAGATTATCTGTAAACTGTGAGTCATCTACATGTATATTGGTTCATGTCAGGGTTTCTGGTCTCAGTGGTAGAAGACATTTTTCTCTGACATTTTCAGGTGTGTATTTATCACCATGTAAATCACTTTCCACTGAATTTTCTGACTACTATTCTATTGGGGTCAGTGGTTCAAACCTTAACTCGGTTGCATTCGCCTTCCATATTCCACCCACAATCTTTTTCCTCCTGAATGTTCCTTCTTGTCCTGCAGGATGCAGAGGAGTGTGACAAAGCAGGCAGTGTGGCTACCTGCCAGGCCGTGATAAGGGCCGTCATAGGGATTGGCATCGAGGAGGAAGACCGCAAACACACCTGGATGGAGGATGCAGATAGTGTAAGTACCCATATATCAGGGTGCTTTTTTTTTTTTTTACACATACCCTGACACCTAGAAACAATTTGTCATTCATTTTCCAGAACAGGTTACTTATATCCAGGAGATTAGGAGCAGAAAAGTGGTCTGTTGATATATGGTGCAAACCAAAATTACAGACCTATTGTCTCATAAAAAGTAGTGACAATGTAGAACTTTGTGATTAATTTAAACAAAAGACAAAGAGAACATTACCTCTAGCCCTATAGACAGGCAGATTTAATGCCACTCCAGAGAAGGACAGACTTTGTTTGTTGTGTGAGCTCGGTGAACTTGAGAATGAGGTTAATTTTTTGTTTTACTGTCCTGTTTACGAGGAGAGTAAAATGACCTCCATTTATGTTGATTTCTTTTGGCTGGATGACGATGAAAAACTTGTTAGGAAATTAAATGTTTGAACACTGCAACGGAACGTTTGGTGTCTTGTTAAACGCATGAGGGTTGGGCACTGTGTGCGCACAACACGAAAATAAAGAAATCAATCAATCATAAAACCTGGAGGGGGTCATTCACATACTCGTTTGCTGTCAGAGTTTAAAACCGAGATGCTTGTCTGTTGTGTTTCAGTGTGTGGCACACGGAGCACTGGAGTGTGCCAGGGCCATCTATGCCCACGCTCTGCAGGTGTTCCCCAGCAAAAAAAGTGTCTGGCTTCGAGCTGCCTACTTTGAGAAAAATAACGGCACCAGGTGAACAGATTTGCTTTCTAAACAACAAAGAGTTAGTAGTCAAAAGCTGACTTTATTACTTCATGTCTTTTATTTGTTAATGTTTTTAATCAATCACTTAAGAGTCTGTCTTTAACGTTCTGTTTTTCTCTCATGTGCTTAATCAACTGCCACTGTGCCCCTCCCCTCCATTACTCTTCCATGTCTCGTTGCATCTCTCAGGGAGTCTCTGGAGGCCCTGCTCCAAAGGGCCGTGGCTCACTGTCCGAAGGCAGAGGTCCTGTGGCTGATGGGGGCCAAGTCCAAGTGGCTGGCTGAGGATGTGCCCGCAGCCAGAAGTATCCTCGCTCTGGCCTTCCAGGTGATGATGATGTTATGAAAACTTTGACGTGTTTACGCAGTATGCATGCAAAACCTGTGTCTAACTCTTGTCTTGGTTGATTCTCCCCCTCCTTACCCTCACGCTCTGTGTCTGTCCCTCTTCTTTTTATATTCCTCTCTAGGCGAACCCAAACAGTGAAGAGATCTGGCTGGCTGCTGTCAAACTGGAATCTGAGAATAACGAGTATGAAAGAGCCCGTCGACTGCTGGCCAAGGCCCGCAGCAGTGCCCCGACAGCCAGGGTGAGTGTGTGCGTGTGTGAGTGTGAGAAAGTGGAAAAGAAAGAGATTTCTCTATTTCAAACTCTCATGAGCATCCAGTAAAAAAAAAAAGAGAGTAGAAATCTGCACAAATCCACTGATCTGCTGGATAAAAGTTAATGCAATAAAAACACATTTCACAAATTTTTTGGCTGTTAATTTGCACAGGGGAGGATTGCATGTGTATTTAAACTGTCCTGCCCTTTTACTCTCTAACAGCCCTTCCATAACCTTCTGTACCAGTACAGGCGGTTTGTTTTTCATTATGCAACATTGGTATGAATAGAAGCTATGATAATCAGATTTTATTCTTCTCCGCTTTAAAGCCAGTGTTGCCAGTAAGTTAATAGTTCATTGTACTAGAGATATCTTATACAAACATGTTGTCTTTCTCAGGTTCAGGCTTGTCAGATTTCAATACCTCAAAACATTCAGCACCTCTCAGGTTGACAGATGCTGTCAGCGGTGCTCTTAAAAGCCTGTAAAGCTACAAGGAGCTTTTTTTTAAAGTGGTTATGAGACGGTCTCAATTTAATGATGAAATGATTTACGACGCACCAGAAGAGCCCGTATTTACATTTTCACAGGAAAGGTTTTGTAGTGAGTCGTACGTTAGTCATGGTTAGTCAGTTAAAAGGAAGCAGAGATTTTTTTTTTTGACATGTTGTGGTTATGGCTGATACTGGAACAGGATCAGCAAAGAGAAAAAGAAAAGAATTGGCCGAAGAACAAAAAAAGCTAAAAGGGACCGTTACAGAGCACGGGTCAATCTTGGTCGGTCATTCAACAGATGGAGAGAATTGCAGGATTTGGAAGGACTCTAAATGAATCCTGAATTGGTCCTGTCTATGCATGTTTCCTGGCTGAAAAGCATGTTTTTGTATGCATGTTATCTCTACAGGTATTTATGAAGTCAGTGAAGTTGGAGTGGGTGTTGGGGAACATAGAAGCTGCTCAGGAGTTGTGCACCGAGGCCCTGAAACACTACGAGGACTTCCCCAAACTTTGGATGATGAGAGGCCAGATAGAAGAGCAGTGTGAAAACATGGATAAGGCCAGAGAGGCCTACAACCAAGGGGTGAGGATTATAATTATTTAGTTATTATAATCACAAAGGCAAGGGAACCTATGTGGGACTTTAAAGTACATTTCTGATTTTGGTGAGCTTCTGGTAACTAACTGGTAAAAATAAATAGGTGGTAAATGACTTGTTTGTTGCTGCAGTTGAAAAAGTGTCCCCACTCGGTGGGCCTGTGGTTGCTGCTGTCTCGTCTTGAAGAGAGAGTGGGACAGCTGACCAGAGCCAGAGCGATCCTGGAGAAGGCACGACTCAAGAACCCCCAGAGCCCCGAGCTATGGTGAGAAAATACACAACAAAGAAAACGTGGTAAGCCACTTGAATGCAAAAGCAGGATGCTGCGTTAAATTACAATGCATCACCTGTGTAGACATTGAATGCTTTATGCCTTTTAAAAGCAATTAGAAATATTTACTTTGGCATTCAAGTGGCATCCCTCTTTTCCTTTGTTGATATATTTTTATGCTTTTACCACATTATTAGTATTAAAAAAAACTTTTTATAAATACAGCACATAAACCAAAACTGGGATTGATGTAAAAAAAAAAAAAAAAATTATGAGATAAAACTAAATAAATTTAGAGGCACATACTTACACGTGTGTCATGGTATTAAACAGGTTGGAGTCGGTCAGGCTGGAGTTCCGAGCCGGACTGAAGAACATCGCCAACACACTGATGGCCAAAGCCCTGCAGGAGTGCCCCAATTCAGGTGAGAATATATTCCTGCTGTTGGGGGAAGACCTTTTCGAAAACCTTTTTTCCAGAAACAGATGGTTTTATTTTGATGACAACAGGTTTTGTAAAGGCCTAATAGGGCTATGAACTTTCTAAGAAGTCAAAAAAAGTAAATGTATCAGGCCTTAAAAGTCATCAAATTTGAAATTATGAGGTCTTTATTTCAATATTAACCCTGTTTTTCTCTGAATTTGCTCCAGCAGCAGAATCACATTTTTCAAATCTTTTTTTTTTTCTAGCCAAAGCCAAGCTAATGCTTATATATTACCTCAATATACTTTATTTTATTATCCACCTGATGGGAAAATGCATGTTCTACATAAACCTGACTGCCATTTATGTTCCTGCCATACTCAACTGTAGAGAGAAATCAAAATTGCATATTATCTTTCAGTTACAGTCAAAAGAGTTGCAGAATAGATTCAGAAACAGATACAGACACCTCGTTTCTGTTCAAGTATATTTAAACGTTTTCCAAAACAATCTCCAGAACAAAATGTATTTAGATGAGAATGTTTGTACTGTCAACAGAATTCCTATTGTCCAGGTTGCAGATTGGATTTTAATACACAAACCTCTCTGTTTCACCCCACTCCCATTTCCTTCCTACAAGGTATCCTGTGGGCTGAGGCGGTGTTTTTGGAGGCCAGGCCCCAGAGGAAGACTAAGAGTGTGGATGCTTTGAAGAAGTGTGAACATGATCCCCATGTCTTGCTCGCTGTAGCCAAGTATGACCGCATCGTTTCACTGTTTTCCACTCTCTTTCTCAGTAATAAACTCAAACTAGCAAATCTCGATTATGTACTATTTTCTGCAGTTTTGGTTTTACAGTGTGCTCAGCAAACGTTTAGGCATGAATTTGCATTAATTTCAAATGCATTCTTGTACACACATTTTAGGTTGTTCTGGAGTGAGCGTAAGATCACCAAAGCCAGAGAGTGGTTCCTGAAGACAGTAAAGATTGAGCCAGACCTGGGAGATGCTTGGGCTCTCTTCTACAAGTTTGAGCTGCAGCATGGCACAGAGGTAAGGATCTTATTATTGTCTTTCATTATCTGGCTTTAACACTTATGCCACTTTGTGTCAATTGTCACATTTACAAGGAAGTCCTGTCAAGCTCACATGGTTCACTTTTGACAGAGACTGATAAATACATTCTGCAGTCAGATGCAAGTTCTGTTGATGTAGCTTTGGTTTATCAGAGTAATAAGAGCTATAAATTACATGTTTTATATAGCACAGCATACTTTACATTTTCTTTCTTTCTTCTTTTTTTTAAATTTTTTTATTTACTTATTTTTATTTATTTTTTTATTTTTTATTTTATTTTATTTTATTTTATTTTATTTTATTTTATTTTTGTTATTTTGTTTTGTTTATTTTTTGT
>JAOVVB010233230.1:0-10209 GCA_028570985.1 Heterobranchus longifilis
CACGCAGGTGCAAGGCTATTAAAAAAATCAATGGAAAAGAGGTAATGCCTGCACACGTACTCCATTAAGCCACAAAATAATTTATTGATGTTTCATTACATTTTCCAAGCTATACACTAACTAGGTTTACATTCATGCACACAAATAGTGTGATGTAAAATGTCATTCAAATGATATTCCCTCAAAATATTTCACATCAGATTTTCTGAGAAATTTGAATTAGTATATGCTAGTTATTATTAATTGAGATGGCGTAATTGTGTATCACAATATCTTGATGTATGATTTCGTCATGATACGATTCCACTGAAAGACGATCAATTATCATATTGATTTATCGCCCAGCTCTACTTGGGATTTACTTGAGACTTGGACCAAATGTCTTGAGTCACATGTTTGGCTGGCATGGACATTTAATAATGTAACTAAGTGTTACATATAAAATGTGATTTTATCTGTGTGGTTGTAAAGCAGCTGTGTGCCTGCAGGGCTCCAAAGCAGAGAAGACTCCTCATTATAAAGTGCTGTTCAGCGGGCCGGGGCCCTCCTCTCTGTTAGTGGCATACTTACCTCAGACACAACTGGAGCGCATCTCTGGGACCAAGGTACGTACTGAAAATCACTCACACACACACACACACACTGAATACCTCTCGGACTCACTGTCGGATGTTTCCAGCCGGACATCCCCACCTTGGAGAATTACTTCACACATTTCGATGGGGAGCGATTTGTCATGCAGCCGTGGCTCCGAGAGATTTTCCCCGAGGACGGGAACGACGACACCTGACTGCTCGGCCGTGTGTGAGTGTGTGTGTGTGTGAGTGAGTGTGTGTGTGTGTGTGAGTTATCATATAGGTGCCACGGGATCTATGCAATGTTAAAAACTATTTCCAAAGGTGTTTGAGTATGGAAGCAAATAAGAGACAGAAGTATTTGGATTTTAACAGCCAGTGAATACTGAATATTGAAACACCAATGAATTCATAGCATTGAAATATTTCACTTTGTCTGAATTTACTCGTGCTGAATTCACCTCTTTGAAATTAAAATATGACATTTCTTCATTTGCAATTTCAAAAGCTGAATTTCAACATATTGTTTTCTATGTTCTCAAATTCAGATCCAAAAAATTCAAATAGAAACATCCTGACTTGACTGATTTTGTAACTTGAATTTGACCGATAGAATTTGAGCAACTTGGGCCTATTTTTTGTTTAAATTTGAAACTTGAATTAATAATAATTATTCAGACACATGGTTTTCAAAGTAAAATGTTTCAATATTAAGTATTCAGCGGCTGTTAAAATTCAAATACTTGTGTCTCTTATTTGTTTCTGTATTTGAGAGACTTCTCTGGTGTAAAAAGTTCTTTATTTGTCTGAGAAATCCACTGGACTCTGTCGATCACTGTTGATCGAGGATACTTTTCAAATGCTGGATCTTGATGTGAGGGGGTCTTTTGCAATCTCTGGGACTCACTTATAAAATGGTCTTATTAACTTTATTCCTTTGGGATGTACAAATATAAAGTGTTTTAATTTCATGTGCCAAAAAAAGTAGAGAAAAACAGATGAAAAAACATTGGTAACGCTTTAGATTTCATACTACTCTGAAGTTACAGTGTAATCTTTTGTACTAACTGTGTATCAGTACATTTATATACAAATACATGTATGTAGGTACTGAGGAACGAGATGTGACGTTATGGAATAAGAGGGAAACAATTCGAGATCTTACAAAGAATTTATTCTGTAGTTATTTTTTAACTACTGAGTACTGGAGCTGCACGATTAATCATTACAAGATCCTGATCTGGATTCAGGCATCTGCACAATCTCATTTCTGAAGGATGATTCAGACATATTTGCTTTGGGGAGTTGCGTAGAATAAGTGCTCATAATAATAATAATAATAATAATAATAATAATAATGATAATGGAGCAAAATGATGTGAAATTGCATCATTTTAATTGGAAAATGTAAAATGTTCTTGGGAGAGCACCCACAAACTCTGCAGAAAACTCTGCAGACGGAGGACTGCAGGATTAACTGAAATAAGATCCTGATGATCATATTATTGTACCGTCTGCATGAAGACAATACAGACTGCAATAAAAAAAATGTCTTTAAAAGTTGGTGCCCCTAATGTCGTGTACACACCGGACGTGAATAAATTAATTTGCGCAAATGAATTACATATAAAGTCAATGTAAAGACGCGATTAGACGTCAGTTCCAGTCAGGCGATGTGAGAACCTCTTCTGTTATTACAGCGTGTGTATGACCCACTGAGCAATAATCTGGACGTTTGGGAGGAATGTAGAGAGAATTTATATTGTAGGTATTGTTTACTACTCAGTACATATTCTATTAATATTACTGGAGCACAGTATGACCATAAAACTGAGCAAAAATCTGGACGTTTCAGGGAAGATGCAGCGATGATTCTGCATCATTTAATAAATGTGAGTTTATTTCAAAATGACCCCATTTCCAACAAACAGGCACACTACATAGTTCCTTTATAATTTCCAGGTCTCGTGTTTGTTGTTACCCCCTTATTCCATAACTTCATATCTTGTTCCCCAGTACCTACATGTGTGTATTAGTACACACTGTACTGGTACACCAGTAGTACAAAAGATAACACTGTACATTCTGAGTAATTACGCTGTAATCTAAATCGTTACCAAAACATTTAAAGTTTTCCTGATTTTAAGTTAAATGATAACAGTAGATGCTTTTGTTTTTCTGTTTACAAAACTGTGCTGGCTGAGGTAGAAACTTGAAAAACAGCACTTTTATTCAGCCATCACAACTGAGCAATAAAAGACGATAAACTGTGGCAATCTGGCTCTTTGGTTTCATGAGTCTGTGACAAATGTGTCTAGAGTTTTTTCCTGCTTCTGTCTCGGAGGCTGAAGGAGACGGAAACCTGCGAGGAGGCGGTGACCGTGGCTGCACGGGGAAGGAGAGGGAGGGGGGGTGCAGCAGCAGCAGCAGCAGCATCCTGGCATCTGCCTCCCTCCTCCTCATCCCTCCACTCCCTCGTCTCCTCCTCTCTGACCTGCAGCGGGGGTCCCAGAGTTTGCCCCAGGAGCTGACTCACTGCGCAGGCCTTCTGCTGAGCATTTTCAACTGCTGACACACACGCACGCCGCCTACAGCACAGACAAACACACACACACACACTCGTTACAATTGCTGCATTTCATCAAAATATGGATAAGTCTGTCCGGCTATTACAGTGCTGGTGCAGTGTGATCTCACAGAAATACGTGACCTACGACCTGTTAACGCCGAATTACGTGGTGCGGTCACATGTGTTTTTAACATGGTAGTGCCACCACGAGAAATGTAGATGTTTTTTTCTAAACGTACCGACGGGTTTTCTGTGCCTAAATCTAATGGAAGTCACCGAAATGTAGATGTTTTTTTCTAAACCTACCAACATGTTTTCGGTGCCTAAATCTAAAGGAAGTTGCGGAAATGTAATGTTTTTTTTCTAAATGTACCGACGTGTTTTCGGTGCCTAAATCTAAAAGGAACTCACGGAAATGTAGATGATTTCATGTTGACACCACATGATTGTAACGTGTGTTCAGAGGTCGTGGTCATTCCACGCATTTCTGTGAGATCAGATTGTGCTGGTGAGATGTGTGGTTTTGTTTTTATTTGTATTTACCTCATTGCACTCAGGCTCTCTGCGCTGTGGTAGAACTGTGGTGTTCCCACACAGACACTCTTGTCCAGTTTCTCCAGCAGGACGCTACACACTCGCTCCATCTCATCAAAATCTGAGAAAGTGGCCACGACCTGCGGGAACATTTTGTTACACGGTCATTTAAAACTCACATGTGTGCTGAACACTTAATGGCATCATGACACATTTTGCAAATACTCCACCTCTGCCTCCATGTGATACTGGTCTGCCTCTCGGCGGAGAAACCTCCTCACTGACGTGTCGCTGGCACCGTGTTGTCTGAGCAGAACGAATTAATGAAAAAATACTACATTCACTGCAGTAAAGGTGTACTTTAAGAGAACAGGGTGAAATGAGGTAATGCAATTGAAATAAAATATATATTTCACACAAAATAAGCCCTGAGCATACATAGAATTCGAAACATTACCTCGACATTTGGCTTCCGTATAGCTTCAATTGTTCATTTATTGGTTAATTTACCACTATTACAGTAGTACTTGTGCAACTACTACTCCTACAACTAGCAGTACATTAGAGGCACTTTAGTGGTGGAAAGTACATTTACTCAAGTACTGTACTTAAGTACAATTTTGAGGTGCCTGTACTGCCTTTACTTGAGTATTTCCATTGATGCTACTTTATACTTGTACTCCACTACATTTTAAGGCAGTATAGTACTTTTTACTCCATTACATTTATTTGTCATTAGTTACTTTGCAGATTTAATTAATTGATTTATTTTCAACTAATAGATTACCGTCACCAGCTGCAACAATACACATGAATGCATCAATTATTATAATACAATTATATAATATTCTGAAATGGGTCGTTCTGCATTAGGAGTACTTTTTGTACTTTAAGTATAATTTTCTTGGTTTTGAATGCAGGACTTTTACTTCTAACATAGTATTTCTACACCAGTGGTATTCACATTTGTACTAAAGTAAATATCTGAGTACTTCCACCACTGTTCAGTGGTAACCCATGACTGTAACTAGGTACAGTTCCTCAAGTACTGTACTAAAGTACAATTTTGAGATAGTTTACGCTTTACATGAGTCAATTTTATATTTTATATTCCACCACATTTCAGAGGGAAATACTTTTGATCCACCTTTGGCTACAACAACAACAAGGTAAACAACTTTTACAGTGGCGATTACAAACATTACAGTTATGCTAACTAGCTAGCTTAAAGTTGATAGCTTCACCGGAAACTGCTGGTGTAACGTTAGTTGTAGTCATGTGTTGAACGTTAGCGTGTGTTTTCACCTGACAGTCTGTAAAATGTATTCGAGTCGCCGTGAGACGCTGCTGGTCACCTCGTTGACGGACTCTTTGCTGTTGCCCACACTGACCCGCACCGACACTCGGTCCGCCGGGCAGCAAACCTCCGCAGTTCCCGTAACCTGGACCTCCCGGACCCGGTTACCGGGACTCTGGCGATTAACCGCTCGCACTTCGAGCCCCTGCTCTTTTTCATTACCGGCGAACTCCCGAGCAGCAGCCGGTAGTATCCCGGCGAAGACTCGGCTCCGGCTGTCCATGGCGGTACACACAAACCAACTTCCCGCTGCTATGGTAATAGCCGCAATGCATGTCGGGATTTGTAGGCCATGTTTTTTTAATTTTTTTTAATTTGTTTTGTTAAGATACAGAAATAAGATACAAGGAAGATACAGAAACCGTCGTTCCAGAATTGCTCAAAAGTGACAGTAATATACATAAAGAATATAAATATAAAAATATTACAATACAGTTATAGTGCCCGATAGAATAATAATAAAGATACATGAGTAAATAAGTAAGCAAAAGAATAAATGTAGCATTGTGCATGATATTGAAAAAAAAGTGGCAGTGATATTATAAATAATTATTACCAGTAATATTGCACATGATATTGAAAGTGACATAGTACATGCTGTTTACATGATATTGAAAAGGATATTGCACATGATCTTGATATTGTCAGCAGTCCGTCCTGCAGAAGGGGGAGGAGTTATACAGCTTGATGTCCACTGGTACCATATATTTTTTTAAAACATGAAAAAATATTGGATCAGGGGTCACCCATAATGCCAAGGGCCCTGACCCCAACCCCTGCGGTACTCATAAAATGCACCGACTTCACTGATACCGAATCTCGCTCCAAACTAAACTGAAAAGTTGGCAGCCCCGAGCTGCACACACATTCTCAACTTTAAGAGTTAAACTCCCACACACATACACTCTTTCCTACGTACAGAAACCCTCTTTCCTTATCATACACGTACAAATTCCTCACAGAGACATTTTGTGACACACATACACAGCCATCACTCACTCAGCAGTGTGCACGGCGGGCGGCTGACAATCTTCTCCAGGCTTCAGACCGCAGGTGGTAAACCAAACAATCAGCAGTTCCCACCGCGATATCAGAGCAAACTGTCCTCACGCAGCTCAATTGACTTTCCTGCGACAGTGTAGGAAAGAGAGGGGTTTTTTTCTGCCTTTAGTGACAACTTGAAAACTCAGTAATAACAACAACATGAGTGGTCAGTTTCATCTGGAGCTCGGGAAAAGTACGGCGCTCTCCTTTTGGAGAAACACTCAATAAAAAGGACAGTGGCGATGAATGAGGTCTACATTAGGGCTGATGATTTTGAAAAAAATATCTAATTGCGATTATTTGGACCGATATTACAATTGCGATATTAGAAGGAATTATAATTTTTTGCATCCTTATTCTCATTTTTACAGAGGCCCTGAGAAACAAAGAAAATCTGTTTTGTTTTTTTGCCAAAATCTTTTTTTTTTTTTTTTCATCTGTGAAAACAGGTGATTTTTTTTCCATGCTCAATTTTTCTAAAAAAAAAAAAACATTTTAAGAAACTTTTTAAAAAATGAGCCTGAATTTTTTTTTTCCACCAGATGAAAAATGTTAAAATAAATAGATTAGAAAAAAAATAACCTGGCAGAAAAAAAAAGTCTTGGGGCTTCTGTACATTTTCATTGATAATAGGGTCTGATTTTTTGTGAGTATCTGTACTAACAAAGATGTTTTCTTAAGTTTGTAGAATATGATAGGATATCTCTCTATAATATTTAATTTAAAATGGTATTTTGACACATATTTCGCCTGTAACAAATATTGCACCTCCTGCGATTTGAAAATTGCAGTAGGCCATATTGCGATTTCAATAAAATTCTGATGAATTGTTCAGCCCTAGTCTACATTATGTCTACATACAGGTCACTGCAAGGTGAAAGAAAGTGTTAACAGCAGCAGTATGCATGTAAGTAGGAGAAAAAATAGCAGTGCACCAAATGTGGAGTTTGTCATGGTGGACACAGTCGGGTCTTGTGACGCCCTAGGAGCCAGTAAAACTTTCTGTCATACATGGATAACAAGAATCAAACAAGAACATTTCCTGAGACTCCAACACATTTAAAAAATAATCTCAGACTTCAAATTCAGGCCTAACGTGCCATGGGAAGAGGAGATGGAGGCAGCCCATGACAGGAAGAGTGTAGGAGTGTAGGACTGTAGGGAAGGTGGATGGAGCGTGAGGCTCTACTCCATTTTCCTTGGCTATAAAGAAGGTAAAAAAATAGTCCCATATCCACAATTGTACATAACATTTTTTGACATGCAGATCTACAAAAGGACCAAAAACAAAGAGATGCAGCTTGGTGGTCCTGTGCACTAAAATTGTTTTTATTTATGTAAGTTTAGACATTTCAGAATTAAATAGATGCTGCTATCTGCTGAATAAATGTTAACTTAAGTTCAGCAATTTTGGGTCACGTGTTATTATTATTATTATTATTATTATTATTAATATTATTATAAATAATAATATTTTTAAATTGTTGTAGGCTATTTTATCAGATACCGCCCTGCTCTCTAAATATCGGTATCGGCCATTGAAAAACGACCACTAGTTGTCAAGGTAACGTGATATGTTCATTCCTGTTTAAGCCCTCATGCACTCACACACTCAATCACTGCAGCTACACACACACACAGGTGACATGAATTAAGTGTGTGAGGGCTCAGGGCTGAAGGCTTTAGGGCGCTGACTGAGATTGGTAAAGATAGGCATTAACCTCGAATGATTTATTAGGGTTAGGTCGTCGTCTCGCGAGAGTTTTTTGACCGTTTTCGCCGGTTTTCGTAAATCTAGGGTTACCTTCTAGACACGCGGTGCAAACCGGTGCCAACCCACCACTTCCTCCTCGCGCGCACCTGCACGAGACGGTCCTCCCTCCTGTTAGCTGCCGTGGAAACGTGCAATACCGCGTTAAAAACCGTGTAACTTTGGACACACCAACTTCAGGTAACTCCTGCTGCTTTCTGGATGCACAGAGGATTTACTTGAGACTATTGTCATGCTGTAATTGTTTTGTTTTGTTTTACTAACAGTTTGGAACCGCAGTGCACGTGCACTTGGATGAGGAAGAAAACACGTGCTACCTTTTGTTGCAAGTAAGTGTGCATTGCTTTTCTTTATTCTTTTGTTTTTATAAGTTCAGAGTAACTATTCATGTACCAGCTGTGGCTAATTTGACTTTGACTAACAGAAAACAAAGCAAAAACCTTTAATACTTATTGTATTGTATATTGTTATTACTTACACCAGTGCTTTTCTTGATATGATGCAGTAAACATCTGCTGTGAAAAAGGTTGTATTCTTCTCAGATTTTTAAATGCCACTCACATCAAAATCAATTTTTTCCTCCTGAAAACTCTATTCTTGTGCTAAATAATACAGAGGATGCCTCACATAAGTGCATCTCTTTTTCAAGGTTATTATAGTGCTATATTGAATAAGCATGCACAGTGTTTTGAGCCCTTATACAACACACTAGCTCCTTCATGTTTATTTATATGTTGATATATGGTTTTGTTGAGGGTCAAGTAGAAGGAAAGTTATACGCATATCATGCAGGTGCAAGGCTATTATCAAATATCAATGGAAAAGAGCGAACGCCTGCACACTTATTCCATTAAGCCACAAAAGGATTTATTGACAACATTTCTATCGAGAGGATGTTTGTCATCTCAAAGTGTTTGTCACATAGAAACCACATACATACACTTATGGCACATCAATAGGCTAACAAGCTCTCTAATTGCAGGTGTGGTAATCCACAAAAAAGGGGATGGAACATCCAGAAACACATGACATAATTAAAGATATTTGAACAATTCAATAGGGTACATGGACATATAAAAAGTAGAAACAGTAATAAGTCACATTTCAAAAACTGGGTATATTATATATTCTTTGTTTAGGGTAAAAACAACAGAACAGCTAAAAGTTAGACTATAGACCCCCTTATCAGACCTCGCCACGCAGGCATGCACGGGCACACTAGTTGCAGAATAAAATCCCGGCTATTAAATGAAGACTGAGACACGCCCTCTGACACATGCACAATGTAACTGGAGCTGCATGCGTTGTGGCAGTAAGGTTTTGTTAAGAAATGGCAGCAGAATTGAATTTAAAGCAGGAGGGGGTCAAATATGAGGCCTGCAGGCCAGAACCAGCCCACTGGATGACTTTCCAAAGTGTGAAAAAAAGTCATTAATTCAAATTTCAATAAAATGCAATGCTATTACTATTTGTCCACTGGGGGTCACACTGTCTTAATAAGAGTATCAGGCCCTTTGATAAATATGATTTTATATACTGTATACAGTATTACTACTGACAGAGTTTCGAGAGGTACATGGGAAGTCAGTGTGCTGTTGGGCAGTGCCCAAAGAATATAATATTGGGTGCCACTATCAGACTCCTTATGGCGAAAAATGCAACAACTTGCAACAACAGCTTTAGAACAGAGAAGATAAATGAATTGTTAGCAGGTTTGAGGAAACAGCAGTCTGTTTTTAGTCGTGACCAAGAGATCAGTGATGCAGCTGTGCTACGTAACGAAATAGCGCCAGCATCAACGGCGTACTCTGAGGGAGAGTTTGTGAAGACATGCATGATGATGGCTGCAGAAACCGTGTGCCCCGACAAGCGACAGGCTTTTACCGACATCAGCCTGACGAGAAACTCTGTGGCAGAGAGGAGGCCGGGTCTTGCTGGACTGGTTTTACTGGTCCGGTCCACTTGAGATCAAACTGGGCTGCATGTGGCCCGTTATCATCATCTTACATACATATCATCATCTTTAAGATGCACCTTTATTTTGAAATTCTCACTTTATATTTATTCTTTTTTTATTAAAAAGCAGAGTTTGTTTTTCATTTAAATGTCTGGAAGAGCTCAGTAATAAAATTCAGAAAACGTCATATTGTAGTTGCTTTTTGTGAGTAGATATAAATTAGGGCTGCACAATAGATTGTTTTTTTTTCATCAACTTTCACAATAAACACATGGCGAAGGACACAGGGATTAGTTAGTTAGTTGAAAAGATCTGTAGGAAACTGCTCTTTAAAATGTAACTATCATTCTTTTTTTATTTTTAATGATATCTTTTGTGTTGAGTTCAATTTGTTCAATAAAA
>JAOVVB010233231.1:0-10209 GCA_028570985.1 Heterobranchus longifilis
ATACATATTTACATATGTACATATTTACAGACAATAGAAAATAAATAGAGTAAATAAGAAAATAAATAGTGTAAATATTTATTTTCTTCTTCCTTTGTGAATGATTATTCTTTTCTTTTCTGAGTAATTACTGTGCATGACTTACTCTGAATTATTCTATTTACCGGATTGCCAATTAACCATTAACATCTCATGTGCAGATGATAAAAACTCACTCTTTCTTCCCATAATGCATCTTCCCTCCCTCTTTCAGCACTGCTTACGTTTGGCTTCCTCCTCTGAAATAACCTCATGAAACCTTCCCTGCAGTGCAGATTAATCATTTACAGGACTGGCAAAACATTGCATTTGTGCATGCGTACGTGTGAGTCCCTGGACTGGAAGATGAAGAGCACCCTGTTTTCAGATGCAGGGAAGTCACCTTCGGCACGGAGCTGAGTGGAGCTGACATGCTGGCATGAAAATAACGCCTGCTAATGACACTTTCTCTGCATGAGCCACCTCCAAGCCAGCTGGACTCAGAACAAGGTCACAGTCTCAGCTTTTGGTCCAAATCACAGACGTTTCAGTAGATTTAGGCATAAGTTCAAAGATTTTTTTTTTCAGTGCATTACCTGACATGACCCCTACAAGATTGAATCTGTCTGTTAGGCTGTTTGTTTGTTGATTACAATTAATGATTCACAGAATCATTAACGGTAACAGCACATCATTTGTAGATGTCGGTGCTTGGTTGAGAAAAATAGAGTGGACCTGTCATATTGAATTAAAAAAAAATGAATTTTGAATGGAGATCTGCAAATATCTCTTTTCACAAATATTAGGGCTGAACAATTAAACAGAATTGTATCTAAATCGCAATATGGCCTACTGCAATTTTCAAATTGCAGGTGGCGCAATATTTGTTAAAGGCAAAATATGTGTCAAAATACTATTTAACATTAAATATTGTGGTACAGAGATGTCCCGGTCTACACATTGTGTTGAGAGGCAAGCAGGACTTTTTTTTGCCAGGTCCATTTTTCAATTTACTTTTTCATCTGCAAAAACAGATGAAATTTTCTGAAAGATTTCTAAAAAAAAAAAATGTTTTAAAGAAAAACTGAGCCTGAAAAAAATAGAAATCACCTATTTTCACAGATGGGGGTTAGGGGGATCCTGACAAAAACAAATCTCACTTGCCTCTCAGGGCTCTGTAAAAATGAGAATAATGATGCAAAAATTCCTTTTCATATCAAAAATCATATCGCAATTGCAATATCAGTCAAAATTATCGCAATTAGATATACATCTTTCAGCCCTACTTTCAATGTTGTTTGTAGCTACTGCAGCAACACAGTGAGTAGAACCACATTATTCAAAGAATATGAATGTGGACTTGTCATCTATAGGCTATTCTAGTCCATCGATAATGTGTTTAACATCACACAAAGCAAAACAGCTGAATTGTTGAATCTCAAGTAATAATCTAATGATATAGGCGGACCAAATAGTGTTACCAAACATTATAATTACATCCTGGGGTGAAAAGAGCTTTTAACATGAAGTCAGAGCTTGGCTGCACATGTAATCTACGACGATATAATAAATTGTGGTATTAAAAATGTGGATATGGATCGAGGTGCCCATCTCTTTAAAAACCCAAACTGACAGCGGAGTTCACGCGGTGACGTTATGGCTGTGTGCCGGGTTTATTATACATCCATGCACTAAAAAAAATAAAAAATAAAAAAAACATCCATGCACGTGCCCTTATGAATGGGACATTAACTGTAATGTGCAGCCCATGCAGAGTAATAAATTACGCAGTGCCAGTCACATATTGCTGATCTCTTACCTGCTGTTAGAGCTCTGTGGTGACCCACACGGTGTTGTAGATGATATAACCTACAAGCTGTTTCAGGTTTCAGTGCCGCGAGGAGGCAGAGGGAGCGCGCGCTCTGCTGCAGCGGAGAGACCCGCCTCCTGCTGGAGAGGGGCGGGGCTATCTTCATAGGCCCCTTCACTATTCACTGAAGAATATCTAATCAGTTTTCACTTCATGAATTCAATAATGGGCATGACCAAAAGAATGTAATAACTCTGTAATAGTAAATCATGTAGGGGAGCCCGGGGTTGGTTGACACACTTTTCACTCTGCTGTATTTCTCTAAAATTAGGTGATTGGTGATTAAAGTTATGTTGTCCATTTATGCCAACCATAGAGTGGGGTTGTTTGGCACAATGTTAAATAGCTTTAGTTACAAAAAATAAAGCAATACAATTCAAACATTTTATTTTAAAAAAAAGAACGAGAAAACATGAACATTTAATAGAATATCTGCCCATCTTTAAAACCAAACAACATTTTTAAGCAATTCATCAATAAGTTGTAATTACTTTTAACATTGACAATTCAAAATAATAATTAACTAACAATATAAACATTGTTTTTAAGCTTTCAAAATAGTTTTAATCTCTCTTAGTCTGGCTTGCTAGTGTCGGCATAAAGCCTAATGGGGCTTTCAGACACAACGCGACAACGGCACCACTGCACTCTGAAATCCATTATTTCCAATGGCTTGCACCATGCCACAACGGTTTTCCGCTGCACCAAGCAAATGCGAGTATGGCGATGCACGCCACTCAGCGAGGACGTGCGTGCGCTGCACCCAGAATTCAACCTGGTTGAACTTTGGGCGCAGCGCACGAACACTGAGTCAGATGTGTGCTGAACCCAGCGGCGAGCTCAATGCAAGTCGCATTGTGTCTGAACGGGCCTTTTTACTTCCGCTGGGAGGAGACCCCGGCCGGATGAAGTCCCTCCTTCCTTCCATGTGGTTCTCAAAGTCCCTTCGCTGCAGCTGGGGGCGTAGAGCCGCCCAAGACGATTGTGATTGGTTTAAAGAAAAATAAACAGGTCAGGGAGTGAAAGCTATTCAATCCAGACCTACACCCCAGTGCGGACACAGGAGATAGGTCTGGCTATGAAAGACTAAATCTCTCTAAATACTCCAACAAACTCTACACTGGCACATACATATAAATATGTGTGTGCAATGTGCCAACCATCCCTGCTCAAATTTTACCCAACTTTGTGCAGAAATTATGTTATCCAGCTGCCATCACTCATCACTTTCAAATCTAATATCAAAATGTAGCTGATTCCAATGTCTATTAGCTCGAAGTAACACATTTCCAATATCTCTATCTCACACAGTTTTATAATACGTTTAGTCCACAGACCACTTTTTTTTTAACTTTTGTTAATAAAAAACTGAAATGTTATCCTCAACAAAAAGAAGTGAGTAACTTTCAGATGTTTAACAGAGTAGATGAGTGCAAGTGAAGAAAATAAACATTTTGATGTTACTTTTTCATTCCTGTGACTTTCAAAGGACCAGAAAATAGCTGTGTTCCAACCAACCCCAGGCTCCCCTACTTACAAGTCATATAGCCTACAGTGTAAAATACACATTGTGAAATGCATGCATTACTACTGGGTATGTAACCTACCGGGCCTATATCCTAAAGAAGATGCTTTTTTCTTTCTTTTTTTAGAGCCATGAACAAGGCTCAACATTTAGCATCAATCTTTGTATTCATGTCAGTAATGCAGTGGTGGCTATTCTACAAATTGTGCAATTATATTGCATATTAGTGAGTAATAGAGCATTCTGAGAATTTTCTCAGGAAATGAACATGCAGAGTGAAAGTCAATAGGCAGTTCAGTAGAATGAGTCTGAGATCCACCCATGATGTTCTGCAGGCTGTGAACTATAGATAAGATACAAACTGTCCCCTCTTGCTTTTTCAAGACTCAAGTTTTTAGAGCCACAATCTGTGGTTTCTCTGCTGCATTTCTTTGAGTCTTGCCCATTATGACATATTTAGTCTCAGGGGAAGAGTTAGGCAAGGTATGGCAGCTGCCTGGGGCCCCCAACTACAAGGGCCCAAAGCAGCTGATGTTTAGATATGACACATATTGAATTATGTTACTATTCTATTTCACTATACCCTGAAATAACTTTAAAAAAAACTCCCAAAGCATTTACAGTAAAAACAAACTATGCAACTAAATTGTATACTACTTACTGTGTACACCTTCTAATTCAGAGGAAAACATTGTACTACTACATTTACCTGACAGAGAAATGTTACTGGTTGAAGATTCAGATTTCACTCACAAAATATAACAATTAAAATATGATGTGTTATTATTCAGCAAACTATCCAGCATCATATTAAAGCTCCACATTGAACAGACGTGAAGTAAATTTAAGTACTTTGTGCTGATAATGTAAAGTATGTAAAGTAAAAATTTGAATGCAGGACTTTTACTGTGTGGTATTAATAGTTTTATTTCAGAAAAAAGTACTTCTTCCACTTCTTCTACCACTGCCAATACCAACATTCCCAGTTAGAGAAAGAGTGAAAAGTAAAGCAAAGCAGCGTTTGCCCGGGGCCCCCAAATCACTAAATCCGGCCCTGTATATATTCCAATGCTGGCATCTAAAAGCTCAACAACTCTTGTGACAATATATTTAAACACAACATGTTTTGCAAATACATGCACATTACAACAGTTGGTTCCTCTGCAGCCGGAGAGCTACTTGGCGTTTGGCATTTTTTTCCATTCACTTCCAATCTAGCTGACCAAATATCACTGGCAAATAGTGTCACTTCAATCACGGTGCCCCCAAAACTGATAGGTTATCCAATTATGTGCGTTGATGCATTTCCTGTGAAGCTGGAACATTGCTCATGACCTTTTTCTTGATAGAAATGAAATTTTCTCTCCCTCGGGCTAAACAAAATCTCGCAGCACTCCACCCTTTGAGTGAGTCACGCTGGGATCGTCAAACAAGCCTACACGATGATGAATCTGCAGACATTACACCCGGAGAAGATCTGTTTAGAAATCAGCCACCGTGCTCGCTCGACGTGGCGCCCCTCTCTCTCGCTGTGCATCGGCACGTCTTTGGGGTTTTTACAGATGTGTGGACGAGGGGTGGAAAAGTCATTCGGCGCTCTTTGCTGGGTGTCTCGGAGCAGGTTATCTCTCCCTGCAGCAAGCCGCCACGCGCCTATTGCACCTGATTGTCTCATCGGCACATTCCAGGTGCGAGGGCCCGACAAGCCGGGACAGAGCGCCCAGACAGTGATACACTTGTTCAGCAGCCGCAGGTGTAGCTGCTCTGATTTTCCTGCGCTCTCCCAGAGGTATTAGGAGCAAGAGTAATCTGAAGGCGAGGCAGGGAAAAATCAATGACAAATGACTTGGCTTTTTTTTTTTTTTTTTTTTCATGAAGCGCAGTAAAGAAAAGAACAGCCATTTTTATGTGTGGTCATCTTATTGACCTATATTCCCGTCCATCATTCAAAGTAGACTCGGGAGTAAAGAAATACAATAAAGTAATAGACAACACCTGACGCACGTCATTACAAAGAGGAATTTTTCAATATCTACATTGATTCAGCTGCAGTCCCTCAACTAGGCCAAACACTGTTTGGAAATTGGCTACAGGGTTCAGACAGGAGGACGGGCGTTATGAAGGGCGTGGACAAAATAACAGGAACACCTTGTAATAATGCCACAAAACGACTTCTCTAATCCATATTCCTCATTATGTTGAATCAATGAATTAATTAAGTATGTATGGACAGACAGACAGACAGACAGACAGACAGACAGACAGACAGATAGATAGATAGATAGATAGACAGACAGACAGACAGACAGACAGACAGACAGACAGACAGATAGATAGATAGAGGTTGACCGATAGTGGATTTCTAAACACAGATATAATAACGATAATTTGGAGCAGGAAAAAGCTGATCGATTAATCGGCCGATATCATTAACCCCCCTCCCCACCGAAAAAATTAGATTTTTCTGACATTTTCTGAAATGAACAATCTTAAACTATATTATACATTAGAAACAGTCATTCCTGACAATGACATTTGAGTTGAGGACATATCTGACTACATACAAATGTACATGTTTTCAAAAGTATGAGTCTCTAGAAGTATTTGATTAATTTTTTTCCCCCATTGTCTAGTATTAAAAAAGTAAACAATAAATCGTATTATCGAATCGCAGTATCTTTAGAAGAGCAATACTTAAGAATCGCAATATCGAAATCGGCACCCAAGAGTCATGACAGAATCGAATTGGGAGAAATTAGGAGAAAAGTGAATCGTCCCAGCCCTAATATCTGTAGCATGTTATCATTATAACATTCCACTGGGGATAGCATTACAAGGAATTGATTACACAAGTATTCACCAGTAACGGAATAGATGCTGCAAGATTGTCAGAACTCTGGAACAGTCACACGTACTATGGGCTGGACAATTCACCAGAAGTCTGCCTGGATCTCACGCGCTCACATGTGGCAGACATCTTCGTTAGGTGGTCAAATGAGTCTTGTATTAGAGACACGTGATGTAAGATTGCTGAAGACTGTGCTCAGGTACGTGGAAATGAGCTCCATCCTGTTATCTTCCACACACCGGAGCTGCTCATTACTCCGCGGCAGCTGAGCGGAAACAAATGCAATCTGTATGGAAATGCATGCTGCTTAGTCACAACGCTGCCTGTGGGTAATAGCGTAGTGTATCTTCTGTGTGCTTATGCCACGTTCACATCATATCAGAGACATCTCATTGCCGCAACTTTGGAAGCATTTGTGTGTTTAACTGTGGACCGCATATCTCTGAGCTCAAATCAACCAAATTAACTCCATCTAAAGCCCCGTTTGGACTGGATTTATTTCTCTTGGGGAGTTGGGGTGATTTTAACAGTGATTTTTTTTAACAGTTTTAATCTCATCCACAGCGTGTACATGTGGGTAATTTCTCACCACCCACCCCGGCAATAATTACAGCTGCAATTACCTCCTGTTTTTCGGCGAACTCGCAGGTCCTTCCTGTAATTTGAATTCTGTCTGGAGCAACGTCTTTGTATTTTTACATGGATCTCTATGTTTTTGCTGCATAAAGAGCTCCATTTTCTTCTTTTCATCTCAGTGTGAAATTTGACTTGTGTGAAAATGGAGCAAAGCGGGGGGGAATAAAAGCAGAATTTCCACTAATAAAGATAGAAATATATCTGTGCATTATTGTACATTGGAAAAATATAAACCTATCCATTTATACTCATGTTAACACAAACACTTTAAAAAGATTTTAGAACAAGCTATTTGTTTAGATTTTGACATTGGCACTATTGAAAGCATGCCAAATTAGCTATTAGCGGTTCCTGTTTTCAATGGACAGCTATCACTGGAACTGAAGAAAGCTTCAAAATGTGATGATTTTCAGGCAAGTTCTGAATTGTCTGTTTTCTTTCTAAGTGGATTTCTGGACTTTTATTCATGATAGACATCAGAGATAATGATATCCTCGGGAAGTGTAAGTCACTGAATGACATCAAAATGTGTTTCATGTCTGTGTGTTAGGATTTGACAGAGTTATGACTCTGAGAAGGAGTATGATTTTTCATTCAAATTCACCTCACGCAGTAGCCTATCTTTGTCTCACCTTCAATTCTCCCGCGTCCCCGTGGGGAGGCTTTGTCCTGTGGAATATCTGTCTGTTAAAAACCATATCCTTCAATGCCGTCCATTTCCAAAGGAGTGCAGTGAATATTTAATTCTGCATCTCCCTCTGTAATGTTAATCTCTTCCGAATGGGGCTTAAATTGAAACTAGGGATGCACTGATCTGACTTTTTCAGTTCCGATATCGATCCCTGGGCTTTGGGTATCGGCCGATGCCGAGCACCGGTCCGATGCTTAACAAACGGTACCGAGGGCAACACGTGGTGTGGTTAGGAAAAATCACTTTTTTATAATCATGAAGAAGATGAAGACAGGAATTTTTGAAAACACAGGATCTTCAGCTTTCAGTATCTTTGAACCAACTGTATGTTGTCCAAAATGTCTTATTACAAAGCATGTTAACAATTAAGTCAGACAATTATATACGTCGTAAATATAAAAGCAAGTTATGATCAAAAGATCCGTAATAACTTTGCATGAAAGTAATCACCAAAAACTAGAAATTCCCACAATTTCAAAGACACCTGAATGCATCTGGAATCTAATTAGAGCACACATATTGTATCGCCAGAAATGACAAATTCCCACCTTTCTAATGACACCTGAATGCCCCCTCGCATCTACAACACATCCAGCACTATTTGTGGTGAAACGAGTGATCAAACTTTTACCATCAAAGTGACATAAATCTATGTTCTTGTCAGAATATTTGACCAAGACTTCTGTTATTTTCACCCAAAATGGCAGATTTAGTTGCTTACATGTCTCAGAAGAAATATCTGTACACAGCAGACATGTTTATTTATTTCCCAGCCGCGCTGTCTGCCATCGCTGCGCTGCCGACGCTTCACTAGTACGAGCATAGAAGTGAATTGAATAGATCAGCCCCATTGTCACTGATACCCGATCCAGCTATTTGAGTCAATATCAGCCCGATATTCAATATCGATATCGGATCTGTGCATCCCTAACCACTGCCTTTAACCGTCAGTGTCAGTGCAAAAATTGCAACATAGGGCATAATACATTTCTCGAGGTCTGATAACCATATTCCCCTGGCACCCAGTTATATAATTGACCCTTTCATCATATTGGGCGTATTGCAGCATGAAGGACAGGCCTCAAAGGTTTTGCACAGATCTTGAGACTTCTGTCACGGCTTAATGTGTCTACTGCACTTGATGAATTCATGCCTGTGACGTTTGCAGGCATTAAGGTTAAGTCAACATTAGTAAGCCATTAAACCGTTTTCTGTTGCCTTAACCTGTTGCGTTTAGTGCCAAGTCTATTATTAGGTAGTGGGATAATATTTCTCCTGCTGTGAGATCATCGAGTGGTTTAGTCTGCTGCCTCTGGAGCACCTCTGAGCCTTAGTTGACCTAACCTTGTGTCCACTGTCTGTCCTCTTTACTTTCCTAAGTGTCTGAATAAATGAAACTGAACAGAAAATGAAGGATCTTTCTAGTCATGAGCACAGCCGTTAAAACCTAACCTAGGCTTAGACCAAAAAAACGTTTTGGAGCCAAAGCTTGTAACTGAAGAACTGTAAGGCACCATGCATGTATGAGGCTCTTTTTGAAATCATCTAGTTACTGAAAATTGTTTAGAATATGAAAAAAAAAAAAACCTAAACTACATCTGTTCAAACATGTTTAGAAAAAAAACACTAACCCTGGTCTAACCCCTAACCTAGCGGCAGGCAGGTGAGGTTTACGACGCTAAAAAATGCCAATAAAAGTATGAAACATTTACAGCCCCATGTTTATGATTTGAATTTGTTAAGCTCATCAAAAGGATCATCTGGCTATCACACGGTTGGGGCGTGCTACCTTTTCATCTGATTCACTATCCCTGCTCACAGCTTTGATAATGTCAGTGCATTCATCACAGTCACCTTCAGTGTACCATCGTTAGTATCTCTCCCTTTATCAGTGCACCGTACTCTGCCAAGCTGTGCTATTACTGTCAACACCACTGTTTATGGAAGATTTCTTCAGGTCACCCCTGTACATGTTGAGGTAGATGTACTCCAGGAAAAGCAGGCATGACGTGTATCGGTTGGTGAAAGCAGAAGGGTCTTGTTTGTGAGTGAAGATGAAGATTGGTGCAAAAATAACATTGCCATCTATTAAAAAAGTTATAGTATTCTCTTGTTAAAAATGACGAGGCGCTCAGATTTACTGTCCGGTATTTTGTACTCATTTATCTCAGAATATGGACAGAATCCCTCAGAAACACGTTCAAGCTTTTTCAAAAGTCTTCATGAGAACTTCCTTTACAGCAAAGTAAATATACATTTGCTCTTTGAGTTAGTTCTTCAATGAAGAAAAGTCCTTAATTGTAATAGAGGCACAGTTGCATCTTCAATAACAAACCAAACTTTAAAGTTTAAACCAAAAGTTGAAAGTCCCATATTATGCTCATTTTCTGGTTCATACTTGTATTTTGGGTTTCTACTAGAACATATTTACATGTTAATGTTCAAAAAACACATTTTTCTCATCCTGTCTGTCTAAATATACCTGTATTCACCCTCTGTCTGAAACTGCTGCTGTCTTTAATCTCCCCTCTCGAAAAAGCCCAGTCTGCTCTGATTGGTCAGTGTTTCCAGGTCTTCTGCATCTGCGCTCTCGGGTCTCTGCATCATCATTGCAGCTGGGG
>JAOVVB010233232.1:0-10209 GCA_028570985.1 Heterobranchus longifilis
AGATAGATAGATAGATAGATAGATAGATAGATAGATAGATAGATAGATAGATAGATAGATAGATAGATAGATTATTTTTTATCCCGATCCATGATAAAATCTATTATTGTCCCATCACTAATTATGTTGGCTAAAATGTTTCTTTCTTTCTTTCTTTTTCTTTCTCTTTCTTCCTTTCTTTCTTTCTCTTATTTCCTTTCTTTTTCTTTCTTCTTTCTTGTCTTTCTTTCTTTCTCCGTTCCTTTCTTTCTTTCTTTCTTTCTCTTATTTCCTTTCTTTCTTTCTTCATTTCTTTCTTTCTTCCTTCCTTTCTTTGTTTGTTTGTTTGTTTGTTTGTTTCTTTCTTTCTCTTTCTTTCTTTCTTCCTTCCTTCCTTCCTTCCTTTCTTTCTTTCTTTCTTTCTTTCTTTCTTTCTTTCTTCCTTTCTTTCTTTCTCTTCCTTCCTTCCTTTCTTCCTTTCTTTCTTTTTCTTTCTTTCTTCATTTCTTTCTTCCTTTCTTTCTTTCTTAATTTCTTCCTTTCTTTCTTCCTTCCTTTCTTAATTTCTTTCTTTCTTTCTCTTATTTCCTTTCTTTCTTTCTTCATTTCTTTCTTTCTTCCTTCCTTTCTTTCTTTCTTTGTTTCTTTCTGTTTCTTTCTTTGTTTCTTTCTCTTTCTTCCTCCCTTTCTTTCTTCATTTCTTTCTTTCTCTTTCTTTCTTCATTTCTTTCTTCCTTTCTTTCTTTCTTCATTTCTTCCTTCCTTCCTTCCTTCCTTCCTTTCTTTCCCCATGTGTGTTTCCTTTGCCGTGCTCCTGTAAGTTATCACGTTCTTGATTGAACGCGGGAGAAAAGGATGGCTTGATAAACAGACAAAGTCAAAACAACGTGCAGATCGAGGTAGACAAGCAAAGGGCCCTTTGGTGGTTGACGCTCATGTTTTGTTCGCTGTAATATCATCTGAACCTGGCTCGTGTTGTTGCCTCCCGTCGGACTCGCCTCGTTCTGTTGACATTTTGCTGTTATTTGTACACTGCAAAGCGGTCCATTTTCCCCGCATCAAAAGTGCTTTTACGCGCGTGTGTCAGGATGTCTTTGGTGCTTACCTTCAGCTCCTGTCAGAGAGCGAGAGCGAGAGCGGGGCCTGTGCTCAGGAGCAGAGGGGGGAAGGCTGCTTTGTGCCCTAAGCGTTTTTAGTGAAGGCGAGAACTGGCTCAAAGGCTGTCAACGCACATGGAAATACACATCAATACACACACACACACACACACCAACAAGCAGTGTTTTCGCTCTCAGCTGCACTCCCAGTAAGAACCGAGTGTTTGAAATGAACTCGGATTCATAAAGCACACGTACACACACAAGCACGCACCCTATGCTCATTACACAGGTTTCTTGCCTGTGTTTGCCTTTCTCAAAGGCTATAGAAACATGAGGGTGGCGAACGCAGCCCTGATCAAAGAATATAGAGTTAGGACTTAGGACCTGACAAAGGAAAACAACCCACAGTGTGAAACAATGTGTGTGCAGCGAGAGCCGTGTAACAAATGACACCGCCGGTCTCTTTATGAAACCGCAATTACGAAAAGATGTTCACACGTCTTCCTGCGTCGCGCGGCAAATCCACCAGATGGAAACTGCAATCTGGTGCTCGGAACGGTCTTTTTTAGTTTTAGCTGCTACTGTGGAGAGGACAACAGGGTCAAACTTGCACTGTGAACTCTGTAGACGCTGGGAATTTATTTCATTAGTGGGCTTTCTGAAAGACTGTACCCGTGTGCTACTCATAATAATTACTGGGGTTTTTTTTAGCTACAATTACCATTTAAAATGTGTCCGATCTTTAGAGAGATGTGTGGATGCTATTGTTTTCCTGCAGTTTTTTATATATCAACCATTGACTAATGACCATTTGACCTGTTAATATTAAGGCTGGGAAGATATGCTCCTGATTTGATATGTATTGTGATTCTACAAGGATTGCGATTAGATATTACGATTTATTCTTCACTTTTTTAACACTAGACCATGGGGAAAAAGTTGAATCATACACTTCTACAGACTTTTACGTGAATCTCTAAATTAATACGGTAAAAATGATTTTCAGCATGTAGACCCAGGCCAAGTTCCTGTGTCTTGCTGCTGATTAAAGTGAAAGAGTTTAGAGACAACATGACAGGAGTTGTCAGCGCTGTGGGTTAACTTCAGCCCAGACTGTAGACTGACAGGCTCACTAACTTAAGGTGGACTAGCTAAGCTCATTTTAGTGAAAAGCTGCTCCCCTAGGTGTGTTGCTATATAGATATGTTGCATCTGTTTTGTTTTGGGAAAGTAAAACACGTCAGATAATGTGGGATATACTGCAATTCATTTTCAGTTGGGTTGTGTTTGTCTAGTAACCTGGAACATTTATTATTTTGAGATTTGTTTGAGCGAGAGAAGGTCCTGTAACTTGGTGCCATTTTGGAGAAAATTTCAATTAAATTTATTTGTCAATGTTTTATTATGAACAACACAATTCAAGTTTCCATGACAGAAAAGAATTCAAAAAAATTCCTGACTGTCTTTCACGATATGTCGCAGTCTTTTGCAATGTGTTCATTGCGAAAGTTGATATTGTGATGACGATAAAAAAAAACATATATTGTGCAGCCCTAGGTCAGACTATTACTAAAATCGCACATCAGCCAAGAAAACTGAAAACGTATCTCTAAAGAGCTATATAAAGGATTTACTCAGGCAAATAATTCCAGCTGCTCTCAGCTACCCGGCCCCGACTCAACTCCAGGATTTCAAATCCATTTTGAGATTTCAGCCATGAAGAAAGTACCTGCAGACTATCATCATGCAAGCCCAACATTACGTATGCAAACTGGGAGAGTGATTTACTCTCTTCATTCCAAGTAACATGTACCCTGTCTGTGGAATTTGGGATCTCAAGCATTTCTTCCCAGCCAATGACAGCAGTGTATCCCTGGTGTGTTGGAGGCTGCCAACCACTAAGCAGTCCTGGCATTCTGCAGACAGGCCAGACTTGTGGTTGTTGTTTTGCTCGCTCCTCCTCAGTCTTTGGCTGCAGGCTATATGCAGAACACAGACAGCTAGCCTGTTCTCACACCAGGGCTCAACGCTGAAGGTGCTCAACCCCATACTGCACTCTGGGTGCATTAGCAGGAAAGAGCTGTGGTGGGCAATGTGAGCAAGAGCAACTAAAAAGAGGAGTTGAAGAAGAGGACAGCGCATAGCAGGGAGACAAAGAAGTATGTGCTTACTCAGAAGCATAAAACAAGAACAGGAAAGCAGTTAAATACAAAAGGAATCGGTCATCTTGCAGACTAAAGCTCTGCAGCGTCAGGCTCATTCTACAGTCTTACTGGAAAAACAGTGGCTGGATGAAGGCTCCGGGAAATCTGCCCGGCCCGGAAACAGGAAGTCTGTGCTCCCGTTCTCAAAGTCCGTTCGCTACCAACAACAACCTCCGAGTTATCAACATGCACGCTGAAAATATCAAGTTTTGAAGATTAGGATTGTGCAATAAGGCAGGTTTGCTCTGTTCTTTCAGTGAATGATTGTAAACATCTACAAAGAATATGTTTACATCATTTTCGTGGAGGGTAGGTCTGGGTATTACCTACAACTTCATGATATGATATACGTATCGCAACATTGATTTTGAATAATGACCACGTCCTGCACAGAATCTACGATAACAGCGAGCGCACAACTTAAAACCCTCAAAACTCAGAACCACAGAAGTCTTAAAAGGAAATATAATATTCTGTTTCTAATCCCAGTTATTCAGTTATTAATAAATGCCAATATTTTCAGCATTTGCTGCTGTACCGATACAGCAGCATCCATATCGATACAGCACAAGGAGTATATCATGATATATAGACCAGGCTCATTCCTACAGTTCACTTTCTCTCCCTCTGCATTTTTCTTCTCCTCTGCTTCATCCCATGCTTTGGTTTCTGTTGTCAAAAAATGGCTGACCACAAGCTCACATTGTCTCGTGTCATTCTCCACAAAAGGAACGTTCCGGACTATGTTTGGGTTCCTCGGTGAGCCACGGGCAATTGTGACTCCAGCTAACCAGCCCGTGTCATATTCTTTCAATATCAAGCAGAGAATCTCAGCCAATGTCAGAGACGCAACGACAACAAAGAGACGACATTACTTTTCTTCACATAGCACAGAATAACACTTCATCTCTTTTGAATATCTGCTAATTATTCATCAGAACTCGATATGCATCGTTCCAATACATCATCGGCTGATAATGGGACATTTATATTAGGGATGCATCAATACCAGTATCGGTATCAGGTCCGATAATGTTCTCATGCACTCGTAAATGTACTCTGATATTACCGGAACAGATACCACTTTAAAGCAACGTGATTCAACTTGCGCAATAAAGACGAAAGGCGAAAGACTGCGAGATATCGCAAAAGAAAGTTGAAAGAGAGTATCTGTAGAAAACTGCTCTTTAAAATCTAACTATCATTATTTTTTTTAAATGGTGCATTTTGTGTTCAGTTCAATTTGTTCAATAAAATGTCAGAAATAACTTCCTTTCTGTTTTTTTCTAATTCAACAAGCAATTTCTTTATTATTTTAGCAGAATACTGAAATCAGCACTTTCTGATACTGTTTATTTATCGCAAGTAATATCGTTATCGCAATATTCAACACCGTTATCGCATATTTTCCACATATCGTGCAGCCCTAATCTACACACTCTGATACCGTAGTATTAGTTAGGTCAGAGCTGTGGAATATTAAATCATCCATCTTTGCTCTCTACATCTGAGCCTTTCTTACTCTCACATGTGCAGTTATCAGTTATTGGTATCGGCTGTAAAAAAAAAAAAAAAAAAAAAGAAAATGATATGGTGCATCCCTAATCAGAACTCCAGCTGGTATTTTCTGTCTCTCCTTGTCACAATCACACACCTTTCTGATCAGTAAGTGTACTAGAACCCGTGTTGGTCCTGATCAGTCGTGTCCCACTGTGGCCTCCCTCCCTCCCGGCTCGACTTTTTCGGTCACTAAGCTCAGACAGTCTGCGGCCTCTCCAGCCCCGGCCTGTTCAAATATGCAGTTTTAATTGAGTGATAATGAAGAGAGCATGTCTGAGATGAGGTTAACAGGAGTGTATTAATTTGAATAGGGCCCTCTGGATTATCCCTGGCTCCCCCGGCCTCTCCGAGCTCTGAAAACGGGCCGCTGTGGCGTCCACACGGGGAACACGGAGCGTTTCTTAATGGACCACAGGGCAACATAAGGGTCATTAGCATGAGATTCAGACCAAGTGTTTATGTGCGTATGCGTCATGGATCCGGCACGGGTTTATCCACCTTGACACGAACTTCGACAGACAAAAGTGCGAGAGGTGACCAATACGGAGGAGAGCTAATAACCAGAGGGCAAAGATAAAAATCTATATCTCTCAATCACGGTGTGGATTTCTATCTTTCTTCCTATTTCTCTCCCCGTCTGTCCCTCTCCCTTTCTCCCTCTATCCTCCACCATTGTTGTTATCAAATGATACAGTTGCTCAAGCGCAGCGTTTGAATCCTAAGGACCTCTGGGAGCGGATTTGTCTCCACCAAGCCCCTTCTAACGGGGATTAAGAGGATTAAAAACCATAAAATGACCCCAGCTCCGAGTCCCAGGAGCCAGGCCCAGCTTGCTTCAGCCTGGCCCGGGCAGGAATGGAGCGCAGGCCGCAGGCCTTCTTTACCAACGGCCCCTTAAAGCTCCCCGTTAGCATGACAAAGGAGAGAGCAGTCCCCTGATCCGCCAAGGAGGCAGTACAATGGAGTGGCTGCTTTCTCCTCTGCTCATTTTCATGGAGACAAACAGCATTACACTTGGCAGTGACATTGTTCTAAACTCCAACATGGAGCCCCTCTTTCTCCGCAGAGCTCAAGGTGTCATATTAATTATTTAAATCTGATGTGGATTTTCAGCGAGGGATCCCTCCAAGGCCTTACCCGCAGCCAGAAGGTCTGGGATCTGCATTCGTTTGGTTAATTAGACCTGAAACCACGCTTTGATCTCGACCAAAATCGGAAAAAAGGGAAACTTCCAGAATGAATTATTTTAGCCCTAACCTATTTTTTTTCATTATAGATCTTTCCTTCCCATTTTTATCCCTTTTATATTGTTGTGAACACAAACGTGTGTTTGTCGCCCCGTGTGTGTGTGTGTGTGTGTGTGTGTGTAACACTGAATTAGAGTGTACATTTAGGGTTAAGGATTTTGCAGTTAACCAGCTTCATAAGGTCAATGATGAAGGTAATTGAAGGCCACTTTAATCCACTCAGGAGGCCTGACAGAACCATTTACTCATGTCGTCTCACCGAGAAGGTACAGTTGGACTCAGATGAAAGGAAAAAAAAAAAATAGAGGGGAAGATAGAGAGAACAAGACAGCAGAGGCCGGGGTGGTCCCTCTCTCACACATTCTCACTCTGAAAGACTCGGAGAGGGAAAGATGTAAATGCGATAAAGCTCGGAGGCAAACATATTGATTCAAACATTTTGCACCACAATAATACGATAACAACTAAGCTTTGATCAGCATGGGGTTCGCCACAGCTTTAGATAATGTTGATTTCAACAGGCTGCTGAAAATCTGAGGTCAAGAAAAGTTCTGCACGCAGCTTCGTTCATCTAACGCTGGAGTCCAGCAGCAGCAGCAGATGTAAAAAATATATCACAGGCCTGTAAATACTCCAAACCATGCGATCATATTTGTCATTTGTTCCTACTCTGTAATACGAGCCATGAGCGTTTACTACAAGAGCACTCCTAGTGGTGGGAGTAAATACGATATGAGCGATTTAAGCCGATTTAAGCGGTTTCAAACACGACGTTAACATAAAGTAAACAGACGATTCAGTAGGATTAGGTTTAGGCAACAAAACAACTTGGTACAGTTAGAAAAAAGGTCGTGGTTTGAGTTAACACTGAGCCACCGGTGCACCCCCGTTATTTTCAAACGAGACGCAATCACCGGCCTCCTCGGTGAAAGTCCTGCATTTGATCCATCCACCACAAATCCCATCGGCCGTAAAACAGTTTTCTCGCTCTAAAAACCACGTTACATGACTTCCTTTCTTCCCGCTATAATATCTGTGAACACTCGAGGGCGCCACCTAACAATAAAACATCAAGGGGTGACCCGATAGCTGAGTGGTTAGGGCGCAAACCACATGGATGTTTACTAAAACCTGGATACAGCGTTGGAGGCGGAGCTCTGTTCATTCCTATGAAAGCTGCTCAGCGGTGCGTGAAGCCAAAACAGCTCAACTGCCGCCTCAAAAAAATCCCCGGATGTACGACGCTACTTCCTCGTTATGAGGCCCCACAGAGCAGGCGCACTGGAGACTTCCGCCGATGGAGCCGGTTACATCCGGTTTAGCGCTAAATAATTAAATCTGGCAGCGCTTCTAGACTTTTTAAATGTTATCAAACTGAATGGATCTAATCCTGATAGTGAAACGAGTCATTTCACGGGGTTGTGACGGATTTATAGACGTCTCTTTCGCCATGTAAGTCAATGGGAAAAAGTATTTTTGGGCCAGGGGGCATCACGTGATGCCACCATAGTTGTAATACCACCATTTGGCCACTATGTCAAAGTGGCTTCAAACTTCGGCGCTCTTTCTTTCCGCACATTTCATGTCTCTCTCCTCTGTCACTACCAAAAAAAGGCATAAAATGGGCCCAAAAACTAATCTTTAAAAACAATAAAAAGTCAAAACAGTCTGTGCATTTCATCGCTGGCTGGGTTTAAGTTCCATCAAATATGTTTAACAACATGACTGCGAGGACGGGTCACACGGGAAGTGGGTGTGAGAGACAGGACAGTCACTCAGACGTGCATTAAGCTTCTCGTTGTCACCGGCTGAGATATATCTTCAGACAGCCCTCTCCACTGGATTCCATGTCATTCCTCTTTGAACGGCCAAATTGACGAGTTTATGCATAATTGAGGCTTGTATTACGAAAAGGAGAATGAGAGGAGAAGCGTCTCTTCTCTGAGTGGGGGGATGAAGGAGAAGCTGGAAACAGGGGGGTGGGGGGGGGGGGGGAGAGGAAAAAGAGAGGCAGCTTCTCCCCTGGTCCAGAGGACGAGATGGGGGAGACGGGGAGTTGAGGGATGTCAGACAGAGATGTTTGATGCTCGGAGGTGGGGAGTGAAGACAGCCAGGATCACCTAACGGAGGGGGGAGAGCTCTGCTGGATCTCCTCACCCAGAGGAGAGAGTCCTCGGCCTGCGATGAGCTCTGGAGGACCGTGAGTGAATTAAGCCCTCCGGTCTACGTGGAAAATTAATTTACTCTCTCAGTAGCGCTCAGGGCTCAGAGAGACGCGACTGCATAACTGCGGTGAGGGATGGGAGAAGACAGTCCGAGTCGTGGGAAGAGGACGGGAAAAGGAGAACATGCGTCTTTGACTTTGATAAGGAAAGACTGCAATTCCTCTGCTATTACAGCGCAACCCTTAAATACCACATTATCAGGCATCAGATGACTGACACGGCGGCTGTTACGTCAGGATCACACTACACGGCTCTGATGTCTCTCACGATTATAGCGACCGTGATTATCAGCATTATCACGGTATTGTTAAAATGTGCTGAAAATGTTCAAAAAGTTTATTTAAAGTTAATTTACCGTGTTTTATATAAAAAACTTTTTGACGCAAAAAGTGAGCAACATTTCTTACATGAACCATCATCAGTAACGAGACGAGGAAGTAGATAAACATTAGACACACCGAGCAAAAGAGAGCAGAAGAGGGAGAGAGGACAGAAGCCATTGCTAACTGCTAAGCTAACGAGATAGCCTGTAAACAAAACAACTGTAGAATTTAGCGAGACAGCGACTAACAGAGAGAGAGAGCTGTGAGTGCTTGAGCAGAACTAGTGTACGTCTAAATGTGGCGGTAATCAGCCGCTGAAATGATGAATTTAACTAAATTAACGTAAGCTAGAGTAGCAAAGAAGCAGTGACCAACACAGGGACACTGGAAATGACACAATGGGACGGGACCAGGCAAGTCAATAACGTCTTGACTTGACGTTGACGCTGGACAGTCTGGGCAGTATTTCCGCTCTGCACCTGCTGCAGAAGCCCCAGACGCGTCCGAAAACCAAACGGCGATTTCCAACTACAACAAACATCTCAAAAGTACACCGAAACAACCACAGCATTAACGCCGACTCGCAAAAGTATGAATTAACGCCACGCCACGTCCGTCCGCAAGACGTCAAACACAACAACCTCCCAGAACGCTCGTTTAAGATCGAAGTCTGATGCCGACATAACTGCGATTTCTGAAACGTCTTTGTCAAATATCTCGTTATATAATACAGAGCGGCCACCCATCAAATACGATAAGCTTCGCCTGCAGTAACAAATCCATAGAATTCCATTTGAAAGTCCAAACCCGGTCGCCCTGGGCCTCTTCTTGTCGCGTTTCTTGCCATCATCAGTCCATCCCCTCCCGTACGCGGCCAATTTAACTTGCTCCTCTTTGCTGCATTTCTCAGATGTAGATCAAACTCGCACAACAAATGTGTCTCACTCTAATCTCCCATTTATTTACAAGGGATACCCCCCTAACCCAAGCATGCACACACACACACACACACACACACACACACACACACACGCACACATGCACAAACGAAGACTTAATGACAGTGAGTGAAATAATCACCCGCCTCGCCTGTAGCACTGTGGGCTTGAAGTTGACCCCCTGCCCCCAGACACACACACACACACATGCACACGCATGCACACACACACACACACACACACACACGCACGCACACACTCGTCCACGCGTACACACAAGCAGCGGGGCCCTCTCCTCAGGCCCATACGACCAGCCCTCGATGAATACAAAGGATTGTGGGGATTAGCCAGACATTTGGTCGGGCATTGTTCTGGCTTACTAAATGAGGTTTGGCCGGTGGCAGCCGGCACGGGGGCCCGGGTCCTGCGTGAAGCTGAGGCAGAGGTAGCGGCCGCCCCTCGGAGGAAGAGTGATAATTACCTCTTCCTGAGAGAGATGACAGCTTTGGCCTCTGCGTCCCTGAATCTTGGACATTAGCAACTGAATAGAGAGCTTTCATACTGTATATCATTTTAATCTTTCATGTTCAGATCCAGCAGATGGCTTATTACTGGCCCGGGTGAGGAGGCAGC